>PVJX010016234.1:0-40790 GCA_004027295.1 Dolichotis patagonum
AGAATGATCACATCGAGATATTTATAAATAAATGGACACGACTTGAGACCATTCTCTTAAGTGAAATAAACCAAACTCACAAGGGTAAATACCATATAGTCTCCCTAATATGAGATTTGATAAGAGTATATAAGACTTTATGGTAAGCATGAGTCCCCATCTCATAGCTTCAAAGTCTTTCAAAGTTTTAAATCATCAGGTGGAATGGTGCTATCCTGTTTTGTTTGACTATATCATAGTTGATGATATGAATAGCTGTTCTGAAGAAAACAAAACATTATGACAGCTATTGCTGATTTAATATTATCCTTCTTAGAAGTCCTACCATGCTTTTTTTGTTCTACTACCATTGGTTCTATCTATCATATTGTGTCTTATTGGAATTTGAATATGTGTGATAGTTCAAACAAATATTTTTCTTTTTTATCAAAAATCAGATATTATAGTACCCATTGATCATTTTCTGTTATTCGGTTCAGAAAGCCCTGTAATTCTTTCACTCTGTGCATGGCTTTATACTATTGTGATATGTTTGATATTATTGTATTTGAAACTATGCTCAACTATAGCAGAGCAAGAGATATGGTGTTAGCTACTGTTGATGTCCAGTTTACTTAATGTAAAGTACCGTGTTGCCTATGTTGTCCTGTTCTGATCTGCTCTGTACTGCCCCCTTTTGTTTTATTCTCTTTCAAATTAAAAAAAAATGCTTAAAAAAAAAAGAAAATGAGATATTATAGTACCCATTGATCATTCTCTGTTATTCGGTTCAGAATGCACTGTAATTCTTTCACTCTTTGAATGGTTTTATACTATTTTGTTATGTTTGATACTATTGTATTTGAAACTATGCTCAACTACAGCAGAGTAAGAGATATTGTGATAGCTACTGTTAATATCTGGTTGTCTTAATGTAAAGTACTGTGTTGCCTATGTTGTCTTGCTCTGATCTGCTCTGTTCTGCCCTCTTTTGTTTTATTCTCTTTAAAATAAAGTTAAAAAACAGAAAAAAAAGAAAGAAACTCTATTTGTTCACTTTTCATTAAGTAACTGCACCAAGTGAGGCATTTTAAAAAATATTTTAAATAGTAAGTATAATTGACTAATAAAATATATGGGACAATTAAGTGAGGGATACAAAATTAGCTCAAGAGCTAATTTTGTGATCGTGTATCTTATGTTTACAAATATATTTCTCAAGTTTATTTTCCAAAAAATTTACTTGCTAAAATTTTGTCAGCTCAAATATTTTATTTTACTGTATTCAATCTAATATCTAGTATTTAAAGATTTTGGTTTTTTCATGGTTGACCTTAAATTTTCCTTTCCCATTGTCACCTAATGTTTATTCAATTCATAAAGTTGTAAAAGAATACAAATAAATGAAAACATAACTGTTAGCAATGGTTAAAGAACACTGTAATTTTTAGTGAAAATTACTAAACAGAAAAGCATTTATCTTCCTTTTCTGTAAAATTCTACCTCAGAGTAAGAAAAGATCTGCTAACACAACAGTTTCCTCATGGAATTAGAAGATTACCATTTTGTAAATACTTAATAAAAGACTGGTTTTAGGCAATGATAATCAACAAAAGAAAGCAGATACTCTGTTTCCACAAGAAGCATACCATGCCATATTTGAAGTAGCCTTGATAAAAAAAAATAGAACCAGAATCTGATCCAGTTGTTGCCTGTAAAAATTTGCTAGAACCACAGGTAAGAATAGATAAATGGAAATGATACAGGAAAAAAGAATGAAGTAATTATTCAACAATTACACTCAGGCAAAGAAAGATATTAAAGGACATCAATGAGACATATTAGCCATTCGCAATATATGGACCTGACTTAAACACGTATATTATTTCAAAATATGAGACAGCTGAAGAAATGTAAATGCTAACTGAAGATTCATCAGCATTCATAGTCATCTAAGGTTCATTTTACTCAATTCTATCTAAATTTGTATATGTTTGGAATCATTCACAATGAAACAATGGAGAAACCAAGGTAGCACTCACACTGTAGAGATTATCAAAGATGTATGAATGTAGTTCTCATTGAAAAGCATTCCAAGTTGTCTTGTAAATTGAGCAATTTACTAATCAGATCACCAAATTACTCGTATGCCTCTTCTCACTTCCCAGTCACCTGCTCCATAGTTGTGTTGAAAGAATTCTAAGCAGAGGGAACAGACAAAACAAAGCAAGGAAACGTCCCTGTGATTAGGGAAAAGCAAGAACCCAGAGTGCCCAGAGATTACACAAGGCAGACAGGAAATGGTGTCTGAGAGTGAACACAGACTTTCCATGGGGGTGAACAATGTTTCCACTCAAGCATCATGGGAACCTTTTCAGTGATTGTGATTCTGAAAGCAATGTGATCTGAAGTTTAAGAATGGTGAGGATTTTATGTGGAAAATTGGTAAGAAAGGAGAGGAAAGACAGGAAGAAGACAAAACAAGTTTTAAAGTCTCTCTTTGAATCCAACTAAGAACTGTTTCACCTATCACCTACTGAGAGAAGGTTCACAAAGTTAGATTCCTGATATACGCTACAGAAAATATCACCAAAATGACAAATTCACCTGAAATTTGAAAGCAAGAGAAGATGCAAGAATGACTCCAGGTTCCTAAGCCTGGAGTCTTCTAAGCAGTGACTGTTTAGAACAATGGTGCCAGGGAGTGAGTTTACAAAGGCGGTAAGGGAACGGCAAGAAGATGATGGGTTCAGTTTTCAGTATCTGTGCGGGAACTCACAGGAGTGGCAAGCACTTGGTTGAGTTCAGAAGCCTGGAGATTTAGTGAAGAATCCTGGATGACAGGCAGAAGCTGGGAAACGGAAAGTGTTGGGTCCCACTAGAGTTTAAACATTTATCTTATGAGCAACAGGAAGCTGTGAAGAAATTACCTGAGGGAGAAAGGATGCCAACAGTTTCACGGCAACTGTATATTCTAGTCCCTGGGTTCTGAAATGTGATTCCAAAAAAATGCATGTCTTGGTGGTAAATTTAACACACCGAGGTTTTAAGATAATAAATAATAGCCAATTTAGACTGACTATTGGCCAAAGGTGTCAGTATCATAAAAATGACAGTTTTGTCTAAAATTGCTTATGAATTCAATGAAACTCTGATCAAAATCCCATCAGTGGTTCCTGTGAAAATCAACAACTTTGCCACAAAACTCATACATGAGAGGAAAAGGAGTCAAATTTGGTAGTAAATGTGTGTGATTCTAGGTGCTTTGAAGGCTGAGATGAGAGGATCAAGCATTTGAGGGCAGCTTGGGCAATGTAGCAAAATCTCATCAAAATGCGTAGATATGTGTTAATGCCTCAGCAACTTTGAATAAGGTTTAGAAGGCACTCCTCACTCTGCCAGACATCAAGAATCAAAACTGAGGTATTAGTACAGAGAAAAATAAGTCTATCAAGAAGCAAAGAATTTAGAAATGAATATATATATTCATTTCTAAATTCTTATATATATAAATTTCTAAATTCTTGATATAGATATAGATATAGATATAGATATAGATATAGCACCTAAAAGTGAAATATGGGCTAACAAGTGTTTAGGTCTATTCCCTGACAATTAAAGGGTGGTTCATATGTAATAGGTATAGACATTTTACTTCTATTATTTAATATTCAAAACAATGTATCAAGTAAAGATTCTTATTAATCCTATTTCATTAATAAGGAAACTATGGTACAAAAAGAGTAGGCCATTTAGATAAGGACACAACTGCAAATAGTAGGTGGCAGAGTTAGTGTATCTCCATGGAAAAGAATAAAATTAAATCCCTACTTTCTGAAATAAAAAAATTGGTACAGGTTAAAGGTTTAAAAATCACAATCACTACCATGCATGTTAAGAAGGGAGTGTTTTGTGAAGTAAGGATTTCTGATCAAGATAGAAACAAGCATTGATAATGAAGAAGAAGAAGAGTTCATCTGATATCATTCAGTATAACAGCTTCTCTACACCAAACACAAAATAAATGGAGAAAGAAAACACTGACAAAGTACAAAGGCAACCGCAGACGGGAAGAAGATTTAAAGTCAAGGCCTGTCTTGAATCACTATGCACTGAAAAGGTCATGGCTATAATTAAAGTTGTTCAGTTTCAGGTAAAATTAGTAACAGTAGCTCTCAGTCCTTCTTGCCATCACAAGTCCTTCAGTAGTGGGGCACCCTGCGCTGAGTCCCCAGTTTCTCTGCAAGGTGTTGTGTCACAAGACGAAAAGAAAGAGCAAGAGACAAACAGCAACGCAACAGGGATTTGGGGTGGCCAGTTGTTCACAGAGAACAAAGGGCCCCACGGTAGCCAGAACCCCGGTATTTACAGATCACATTTACACTGAGGAAAATGGTGAGGGGTTATCCTGTGACGCAGAGGGTGGCAGTGACTTTAAGATAACAATTATAATTTAAGATAATAATTTAATTTAAGATATTAATTTCATTTAAGACAATATGTAAGATAATAAATAATAATAGTAAATAATAAGATAAATTTAAGATAATAATAATAAATTTGTCTTTTCCATTACTACTGGGTTTTCAAGGAACCAGAGTGTCTTCAGCTGATGGAATCTTGCCCTGGGGCATCACAGCATCCTAGGACAATTCTGGCCTCACCTGTGACTGGAGGCCCGTAGACTTACGTTCCCGCATGTCATAGTTGGCTCCCATGGTAAGACACTAGGCCGCAGACAGAATCCTCAATTTAACTGTAAAATGATTTTTTCCCAAGAATCATACAAAATGACCCTTGACACTTTAAGATCTCCAAAGCTTCCTTATTATACAACAAAACTTTCAAGTCACCCTTACACTGGTGCTAATTATTGAGAATGTCATCCTTGCTACAAACTTATGGGACCAATAAAGGGAGAGAGGATCACACAGAGGGTAACTAGATATATGATATTTTATTACTTCAAAAGACACGTACAAAAACAATTTGCAATACTAGAAAAAAGATTGGCGTGAAGCCGATGACAAATACTAACCTAGTGAGTCCACGGGTATGTGTGATGTCAGTTTTTGTGTGTTTCAAATATTTTTAATAGCAAGCCTTAAAAATAAATAAAAATCACACATTATGTGTTCAAAAATGTGTATTTGTAGGTTTTGAGCCTATAATTTCATTACCAGGATTCAACCCCAGAAAGTAGCAAGCAAGTCCTAGTCATTTAGTATTTTAAGCTTACTAAAAGCTAAATTCTAGGTCTTAATAACAACAACAGCAACAACAAAACTACTGGCTTACATTTTCCCTTGTCCCAAGGGCACCTCCAACTTCTCTGTCCACAGGTCTTTATACCAGGGCTTTGAGGGCTCTGTCTATTTGGTTTGTGCCTAGCTCAGGTCATCTCCCAGCCCCTCACAGACCAGATGTTGGCCCAGGTTTTCTGCAGTGTACATGTTAGCCATGGGATTCCTCACTTACATCGATTCTGGCTTGAAAAATGACATCAGGCAATTGTTTCTGTCAGTTTTCTATTTGATTTCCAAATTATAGTGGCAAAGAAAACCATTTTTAAAAATACACACTGTGGGTGAGCAACGTGTTTGTGTTTAATCTGATGCGTCTTCCACTGTCTGTGCCAGGGTCACTCATGTGAGTGCACAAATTTGATGAATCAGTTGCACACTGATGTAAGAGCTGCTCACCCACGAGTCTCAAGGCTGCAACAAGCTTGGGCCGCATCTCCAGCAGACTGGCCTGGGCCTTCCCTTCTTCACATGCAAGCAGCTTTTTGAGAGATCGAGCTCTGACACACACAGTTGTCAAGTCTCTGGTTACATGACGGACTTGGTGTCCCATTTACCAAAGTATGGCAAGCTCACATAGGCAAACTCGGGGGCCACACGGGCAGTAAACAAGGCCACGGGACACAGGAAGCCATGGATTCCTGGAGGCAAATAATTTAACAATTCTCTAATTTTATGTGTGTGTGTGTATATATATATATATAACAGTTTTAAGAATAAATGCAAAAATAGGACAATTGTTACATAAATTATTAAGCAAGCACATTATAATTAATAATGCATAGCCTTTAATAATCACAATTACATATCTATGAAGCAATAGAAAAAATTATTTTAAGAATTTCAATGAAATGATTGTTCAGAAGCTATGAGTATAATTATGAAAATGCATTTATGGAAATAGAAATGGAAGAGAAATGATAACTGCTACTTTAGGATGATTTATTTTTAAATTCTCACCATTTTGTGATACTTTCATGGATCTTGTTATGAAAACGCATTTTTAAATATTCAATAGTATGCCTTGGTGTATCATCACATCAAATTCCAGATTACAGAATTTATTTTGGTTGATAGGTTTATATTTGATCAAGCAAGTTAGGGATGTTTTGAATTCAGATGTAAGAATCAGATATCTCAACCTTAAAAAAGACAGGCAGCTGTGGTTACAAATAAATTCTCTCCCTCATCTTCCTTACTGTGCTAGATGGTAACATGATGGATAAAAGTGATAAATCCGATTAAATCCTTGATTTTCATATGTATCACCTTTCATTATATTGGAAATTTATTTAACACCAGTCGAGAACACTGCAGATTTGAGTAGATCTCCATGATTCTTTCAAAATCCTCATGCATTTGCAGAACGCCTTGAGTCACACTTGTCAGTATAGCTACATATCTGACGCATAGTCAGAGTTTACTGCAATTTGTGTGGGTGTTTTCATTCTGACTTCAGCCTTATGTATTAAGATGATCAAGTGAGTATTAAAAACTCAGACAAAAAGCTGTTCTAATTTTACCTATATATGAGGCTTTTAAAGTAAACTTGTGACAAAGATTTTTGATTTAAGACTGTAGTTGCTCTTTTAAATTTTCAACTGTTTCAGATTTTGAACGTTGTATGTTAAATTAGGAGTATTGATACTTACATAGAGTTTTAGCTCCTTTTTCTGTTTTGCTGTTGTTGGTCCATGTTTGCAGAGCACAATGATTACACCCCTCATAGAGAGCTGGTGCATGCCCACAACACAGCTTGATTACTTTCCCGTCCCCAACAGCTCTCCTCCTTCTTCCCTCTTCTGTCTCTTTGTCCCCTTCCCTTTCGCAAAATATTTATCTATTTCCTACAATCTATCTTTATTTTGCTTTTTCCGTGTGTTTTGGATTTCTCAAATAGGGGAACCTGTGTGACAGTTACACGTGCGTGCTGGGTGTATTTCACTTGGTGAGATGGTCTCAAATAGCATCCGCTTTCCTACAGCGACTCAGGTTTAGCTCTCTTTATGGCTCTGTAACACTGATTCTGTTCTTCACTGGTCTTGCAATTCCTCCTGTGGGATTTCACTTTTGAAGTCTGAACTGGTCTCTATAATTTAAATTGGTGTTACTCCTGTTGTGTGCTTTTTTTCTTCAATATGTTGGTAACTGGCTATAAAATATAGCCGTAAACTCCTCTGCATACACAATACATTCAAGTGGAGCAGAAATCATTGTTTGTTTGGTTTGGTTGTTTGTTTGTTTGTTTTGAACCTCAGCAGTGGTACTCTTAACTAGCCAATGTTCGAGTTTGTGGCTTCTGCGTGGCTTGCTATTTCATGGGACACATAAAGAAAGACAAATGCTGAAGTCAGATTACTGACTTCCAAAGAATACAAGTAGGGTATTTCTTTCTTAACAAAAAAAGGATCTTATCACAACAGACTAGCATTGCATCCTGCCTGCTGATCCACAGGTTTGCCACATGGGAGGAGCCAATGGTCAAGAGAAACTCAGAATGCACACTGATGATACAAGGAGTCCTCTGTCCTAAGAGCACTTCTTTTAAAATTTACTAAACCTCTGGAGGTGCTGTTATTTCCTCTACAGACAGGACATTTGTAAGTGGCGATTTATGCAGTGAAAAGGGGTTGCATTGTAGATATAACAGTTGACTCTCATTTCCATGTTCCAAAGAAGAAATTAACAAATGTGTTCACAGGTGTTTTAAATTAAGAGAAAATTCAAATATCAATCATATTTAACTTCATATTTAAGTTCACAAATTAATCTTTGTATCAAATATCCACAGGTAGAAAATGAACATTCACATCCACTGTGAAAGCTAAAGTAAACAAGATTTGATGTTTCAAAATCATCACCCTACAAAGGGGAGGGGGACCCAGACACCGCGTGTTTTGTGGCTGGGTTTGCCAACTTTCTTCTAAAATTTGCTAGAAATGCAATGGAAAATTAATTCCAAGTATATAATTTGCTACTCTGAATTGACACATGCATCTTTAAGAGTGTAATCTGATCTACCTTGTAACTAAACTACAGCAATGTAAACACAGTTTGTAGAAAAAAGAAAATGACATCATTTTATTCACTGCTTTTATCAGAACACACAGGGTAGAATGCTTAATGTTGAATAATGTTAGAATAATATGAACAAAGTGCAGACAGAAGCGTGATCTGGATAGCAGGTACAATCCACAACAGTCATGCATGCTTTGAGGTGGAAATGCTTTAATTGGCAACTGGACAATAGGGCAAAGCAGTCATGCCAGAGGTAGAAGACAGAAAGAGGAAGGTTTTTGAGGCAACAAAAAAAAAGTTCAACCTGAAAGAGTGACTTAGTGATAAAATGCTGCTTGTATGGCAATCTTCTCTCACTCAGAGAATTTTTAAATTTGTAAGATTATTTAGGAGTTTAGAGTATAAAACTATGTGCATATTTTAATTCTAAGATAATAGTGCATGTACTTTTTAAAAGTGTGGTACTTTAATGTTCCCTGGATTTACTAAAGAATATAATTTAGGTGTCTACATTTCATCTACATTTATAGATGGTGGATTCTAGGTAGGGTTCCCATGCCCTGTATCTCTGTTTCCCTGTTGGCCTTAAATTTATTTAATTTAAATTGTCAGTGACTACTAATCCCTAGGTTCTGTTTTAAGGATTATGTACCATAGTCAATTATTATAAAAGGCTTCCTTCTTTTATGACAGCTTCTTGTATTAAGCATGTGAAAGCAAAATTGTTCCAGATGGAAGGATATATTTGAAGCTTCCTAAAAAATCAAAATACTGCCATGATAACACAGAGATGACACACAAAATTGGAAACAACCTCCTTGTTATTCAGTTGCATCACTTGGACAAAACACTTAATACCAGCAAATTAAAGGAAAAGCAGTTTATGTCGGTTGACATTTTTAGGAGGATTCAGTCCATGGTTGGTTTATTCCAGGCAGAAACAGCATAGTGGACAGGCATGGCAAAAGAAAACTGTTCCATGCATGGAAGCCAGGAAGCAGAACGAGAGTGGAAGAGGAGCCAGGAACAGGAATAACTCCTTCCGGGTCACAGCCTTAGTGACCTGCTCCTTCTATGTAGGCCCCATCATTCTAACAGGATTTATCCACTGATGAGTACAGCACCCCCATGACACAACCACCTTTCAAAAGCCCTGACTGTAAGCACATGAGATTTTGAGGGAAAATTTTAGATTTAATCCATAACAGACATAAGTAGATAGATGGATGCGTGAATGGATGGATGAATAGATGGATGGACAGATAAGAAACTTGATAATATTTGCTATAATTAATTGCTTCCTGTTCTTATAAAAGAAGACAGGTTCTGAAGATCTGAGTTGGCAAGCTGGAGTAATTAGAGAACTGAAAATTTAGTTCCAATCTGAATCTGAATGTCTGAGAACTAGGACAGAAAACGATATAGTTCTCATCTGAAGGCTGAGCCCTGAGACCCAAGAAGAACCAACACTTTAGGTTGAGTCCAAAGTTAAAAAAAAAAAACAAAAAAACAGTGTATTTCAAGTTCAAAGCCAAGATGTTGAAGCAAAAAGCAAGTACAGAGTTGATTTTTTTTAAATCATTGTATTCAGTCTAAAAAAAAAAAAACTCAATATTTGATAGTGACCATAGCAGAATTTCAGAGTCTTTAAACTCAAAGCCCTACCAAGCCTACTACAGTAATGTAAGAGCATCAGCAGAAAGTAGCAAAATACCAGTTAGATGCGCTTAAAAACTTTCCATTTCCTGATTCTCTTGCATCCTGTGAACCTGCACCAATGGGCAAATGTACCTTGTTAGGAGGTAATAGTTTCTCTTGCCTGGAGATAATGCAGAGGCCTCCTCTATGCAGATGACTCACAACAACATATCTGTTCCACTCAAGCAGTATCTTTCACTGCTGCTAGGCAAGAGCTAGAATCAAGTGTTTTTCCCACAGAACAAGGTCCGTCCCAGTATGGAGAACAAAGAAACCATTTGCCAAAGAATCGTGGAAAACAAAACACCCAGGACTGTAGTTTAAAAGTGATCAGCTAGGTTTAGAGAAGATTGGGTAAGAAATGGTTTCCTGAGATGGAAGTACTCTCTCGTGATTTGGGATTTAATGTCCAGGCAAGGAACTACAGTTAGTCTTAGTACACTTCTGGGACAACCCTTTGAAACATGAAAAGTGTGTTGAAATTAACACATATGAGACCTGTCAGATCCGAGCTAGGTTTGTAACACAATTGGTGCATGGCACTGATGTCACTTTCCCAGGTCGGGTGAGAGTTGAACTGGTGAGGGTGGCACTGGGCGCAAAGCTCACCATGGTTGCTCTTCACACGCTCTGGCTGACAATGGATGCCAGTGCTGTGACCTGAATGAACATGTCACTAAACCCGAGGTGATGGTACCAGGAAGGGAGGCTGTTAGAAGAGCCTTAGCCCCAGAGGACTCCACCTTCTTGGTGGGCACAGTTCTTTCTAAAAGAGTTTGACAGAGTGAGTTCATCTCTTCTTGCTTTCCCCATTCTGCCACTTGAGGGGACAGCACTGCTCCCATGTTTGAGGACGCAGAGCAAAGGGCCCATTTCCGACCTCCTTGAATGCCCCTGTCAGATATCAATCTGAAAACAACTTAATGCTGGGCTTCTCAGCCTCCAGAGTGTGAGATGTTTCTCACACTTTATGAAATTTTGTTATAGCAGCAAGAATAAACTAAGACAGAGATATGCTGAAGCTGAACTACATAATACAATTGACGATAATAAAATTCAGAAATTGCAAGACAAGGTAGGGTGCAGGGTACTGTGTGAGGCAAAATTGCTGTAATTACTATAATCTAAAGGAAATCTGAGGGTCATAGATTTAGCTCAGTGGCATAAGCCCTTGCCTGGCAAGAACAAGGTCACGAGTTCAATCCCTGGTGTAAAAGAAAAAAAAAAAAAAAAAGGAAATCTGAAATGACAGTAACCTACAAAAAGCATAAATCTTCATCCATGGCTAATAGTCAGTGGCATTCCTAGGTGTCCTTAAATATGCAGCACATAGGGTGCTTTTACATAATAAAGGACTGGAATGAGGAATGAATGAGTTCAAGGAGATGCAGGGGTCGGGGACTTCTTGCTGTTGTGTTCTGTCACCCAGCATTAGCTGTAAACCGAAGAAGAATGATGACGGGAGCTTAGACATTCAATGATAAGTCTCGGGTTTCTTCGTCAAATAAGCAAATCTAAAAGCGCTACTGTAACAGAACATGCTCTCTCCTCCAGCCACATACTTGAGTTTCTTAGTTGCCAGGTAATAGTTCCTGGTCCTGTTAGAGCAGGACACTGTGACATGTAGCTGGTCACTGTGACGCACATCGTATAAACCAATCCCCAATTGACAAGCTATTCTGCCTCTGTACTTCCTGTTTGCTTATCCCATATAAGCCCTACACCACCGAAGATCAGGGCCTGCTATTCTGGGAATGATCCTAATCAGTGCTCGGCTCCCATCTGCCCATCTCCCTTTCCTCCTCCCAGCTTTCCCAAACTTACTTCATGTACCTATGGATTTACCTATTGTGAGCATTTTGTGTGTGCTAGTTGATGGTTTGTTAGTGTAACAAATACCTAACAGAGATCAATTTAAAAGAAGCAAAGTTTAAATTCAGCTTATAATTTTGGTACTTTCAGGCCAGGATCTGTTACTTTGGGACTGGAACAGCAGATTACATGAGGTGGGAGCCCTTGGCAGCAGAAAAGGCCTGCTCATTTCATGGTGGAAAATCGAAGAGAACACAAGAGGCCAGGGTCCCACTATCCCCTTCAAGGGCACCCCTGCCATGCACCGACCCATTAGTTTCCACCACATCTGAATAATACCAAGCTGAGTAGTTAAGCCTTTGACACTGCACTACAAGACATTCCAGATGCCAACTGCAGTGTTATACAAATGGAAAGGCACAATATGTGGGCTCTGCAATTGGCACTTTCAGTCCACGTGTCTACTTACGTTGTAGTATCAGTACTTCATTGCTTTATGATTATTTGCTCTTATAATTTCCTTTCTATATATCTCATGTCTTTTTGCATTCTACTTTACTTTTATTGCTTTAGTTTGCATGAAATATTTTCCGAAGTGTCACTTAAATTTCTTTAATAATATATGCAAAACAATTACTGGGCGAGCTATTTGGAGATTGTCCTGTAGCTTGCCCTAACTTACTGGAACCAGCTGCAGGTGTGTATTAAGTTAATTCTAATGAAATTTACAAAGGTTACACCTAAGTCATGGCTTGTATCTAGGCACCTTCCCCCAAGGCTTTGTGCACTCATAGGTGGGATTTTCAGAGGCGACTGGATCCAGGTTATGTGATGTTGGATTAAGGGTGTTTGGTATTAGATTAGTTTGCTCATTAGTTTAGCATAGCTTGGGATGTGACTGAATGGATTTGCTGAACTCTAAAATGCCACACTAGGCCTGCATGGCACCATTTTATAGCATTGTAGCCTAGATATGTGGTGGATTAACTAAGGAGCCATTTGGAACACCCAAGGTGACCTGAGTCAGCATTGTTTTGGGTAGGGAAGACCCACGTGAGGATTGTTGCCAACAGCCTAAAAGAAGTAAAGGAGAAGATGGCATGCTGTTTCTAGAGAAGCTTATCACACTGGCTTTCCTCACGTGCATTCAGCTCTTCTCATCATGGAAGGAACTTGGGTCCTCACTGTCACTGGGGACGGTTGCTGTTCTCTTTGAGGGAGCTCTGTGCTTACTTTGGGCATCACTTCCTGGCTGCAGTGCAGAGCCCTCAGCCTGCTGGCACAGATCCTTTATCCCGCTGGTGCAGACTTTCTAGCTCCCACCACTGACCCTTGGGCCTTCCCAGTGCAGATCCTTGGTACAGACTTGCATGAGACATTGTTGTGGGCTCTAGACCTCCAGCTGGACTCATGAAGGACATTGCCATGGGCGCCAGGTCCTCAGCTGGACTTGTGCAGGACATTGCTTTTGGATCCAGGCCTTTGCTGAATTCTTTGAGACTCTAGCTTATGTCTCTTGCACTCCTCTGCACTGGACTTTTTGAGTGACTATTATAACATAATCCTATAAATTATATGTCCTGTATTAAGTCTTTTCCCTTGCAAACTTACTACAATAGGATGGAATATAGAGGGAAAGGGAAGCTTCTGCATGCCTCCTCCTGCCTACCGTGCCACGGACAATCTCTCCCCTCTGATCCGCTCTGCCATGTCATGCTTCCCTGAAGTCAGCAGACCGCATTCTTCTTTAAAATGAAAAAAAGAACCAAAGCTATGATACAGAATTTCAAAACAACATAAGAGATTAACAATGGTTAATATGTTGTGTATTGTTATCTTGAAAGTAGCTGCTCAGATTATAAGATAGACCTTAAAAATAATGATTAAATGATAAAAGCATAAAGTGTTCTTTTTTTATGAGCTACTGAACTACTACTGAACACAGAGATTAGTAGTATAATTGTCTGTCACTTTTATATATATGTGTGTGTATATATATATATAATCTTTTCCCTTTTTTCTTTCCTCCTTTCATTCTTCCCAGTTGTTTTTTCCTTGTGAGCAGTTTCTTCCCTTTTCACTTTCATATCTATTGCTCATTTGGGATCTTATTTACTCTTTCAGTGTTTTACACTGGGGAGACAATGCAATGTTTACACATGTGACTCTGATTTATTTCACTTATCAGTGTGGTCTAGTTGCATCCATTTACCTATAAAAACCTCCAGTTTATCCTTCTTTATAGATGAGTAGCACTCCATTGTCCTCCAAATATCACATCTTTTTTATCCATTCCTCAGTTGATTTGGGGTGCTTCCAAGATTCAGCTATTACAAATTGTGCTGCTATAAATATGGATGCACGTATATCACTGTGGTATAGTGTTTTCAGTTTCTCTAGGAAAATACCCAGAAGGAGAAAGCTTGATCAAATGGGACCTTCAAACCCAGTTTTTTGAGAAATCTCTACATTGATTTCTACAATCAATCTACACTCCCACCAACAGTTGAGAAGGGTTTCCTTCTCACAGCCCCCCAGAATTTGGTATTGGTTGATTTCTTGATGACAGCCATTCTTTCTGGAGAGCGACAGAATTTCAGTGTTGTTTTAATGTGCATTTCTCCAATGACCAGTGATAGTTTTATTGAATCATAATATGTGTACATGTCTATGGAGGAAAGTACACTCATCTCCATGAGGGAAAACATGGTACAGATATCATATTGACATAGTGGCAACTTTCATCTCTTTCTAGGTATTTTGAGATATGGCATAGATTTTTGGAACTGAGAATTGCCCTACTGGGCTACAGAAAACCAGAACTAATTCTTCCTACCCAAGCATGTTTGAGAGCTCCTTCTCTAACGTTTTCCTATCTCCTGAGCCCTCGATACTTCCCAGGTTCTGGTGACCATTGTTGTACATTATTCCTCTATTATATTGATTTTTCAGTGTCCATAAAGGAATGAGAACATGTGGCAGTTGTCCCTTTGTGCCTGGCTTATCATGTACCATGACCAGGTCCATTTATGTGGCTCAAATGACAGTGTTTCATTCTTTTTACCACCAAATAATATTCCATCACATATATGAACCACATATCAATGGTTTCCTGTCTTTTAAAACTTCCTTTGCATGCCGCTATCATGGTTTGCTGGAAAATTCTCTGCATTGTTTCATCCATTTCTAATTTAATGTGACTGTCTCACTCCTTTTAATATGCTAATATATTCAATAAAATTATGATGAAGTCTTTCAGAACTGAGAACTAGTTCTACTCCTTTGGGTGTTCTTTTGTCTCTGCATTGATTTCTTATCATTGATTTTAAAGTTTTACTCTCAAAGGGCTAATTTCCTTATAATTTCTGCATGAAATTCTTCACTAAAGAGCCTAAGTACTCACTAAAGACATGATAGAAAAGAAGATACAGGTTCCTAGACAAGCTTAGAATATATATAGCATCCTCAGAAAGGAATCAAGAAAGACTCTACCCAAAAGATAGATTTGGATTTGGAAATGTACCATTGATGATGAAAAGGCAAACAAATGCCAAAGGGATAATTCAGGATAGTTCTGGTTAGCAATGTATAAATCCTCTTTGAAGAATACGAGTTTAGCAATACAGATGTTACAAAGTTTAAAGAGAGAAGTCACAGAGACAGTTTTAAAACACGTTTTGGAAAGCCTTCCAAAAAAAGAAATGTTTAACTTGGTGAACAATGAAGTGTTACAAAAATGATAGCGATTCAGGAATTTGCCTTCATTCAGCTATGATTTACAAATGCTACCCAATATCATACCGTTCCATCTCAGTCTTCTTCATGCCAAGTGCATCCCTGCGGCTACTCCTGCCAAGCTAAGCACAGTGGCATTCATTATGATCATCTTGGAATCTGTGTATCCATTTCACTTCATAACACTCCAAAACCTGATTATAATGCTGAATAGCGCATTTGCAGATACGATCTCCAGTCTTTTATTGTTTCCTCATGTTTATTCAGTTCTGAAAGCATGCTTGCCTACCTTACATAAAGTACTTTTCATCTTTTTGCTATTCTGCATCCAGTTGAGAAGTCTGGTATTATCTTTCTGCTTGAATGAGAATCCCTGCGCAGCTGCTTTTAAAGAAAACATGCAGATACCTAACACAGAGATGAAATTCTCAAACTTTATTACCAGAAACATTGCCACCCAATTGGACTTGAAATATGAGATGTAGATGTCCACAAATGTAATTTTATAGGTCATTATCAAAATCTTGCATTTGTGTCATTATTGCCTCTCTGTAAGAAATTCATTTTTCCAATCTTTATTTGCATAATTCATCCTCACAATAGTTTGGTAAAATAGTTGGGCCAATGTATTTAGGAAAGATAGCCCTTATCATTTAAGGGGTGATTAAGAATTTAAATAAAAAATTACAGTTAAAGACACATTGACAAAACAATAGGATAATGGGGAATTAAGTTCAGCTTGTCTTTTACTATAATGAAATTGTAAAATTGAAGCATTCACCTTACATTTTGATCACATTCCTTGTACATAATTTTGAATATAAAATCTTGTACTCTATCCTAGTGAAACAGTGAAAAGTGTACCTGATTTGAAATCTCAAAACTTGTATAAAATCTCAACTGCTATGAAGGCTCAAACAGGACAGCCATTTCTAGGGCAGTCTCAGCAATTTAGCAAGACCTTATCCTGAAATGAAAACTAAAAAGAGTTAAAATGTAGCTAGAAAAGTGCTGGCCTAGCATTTACAAGACCCTGGGCTGAATCCCTAGTACTGCAAAATCAAACATCTGTGTTCAAATCTCAATTGTTGATGCTTGTTGTGTTTGAAGAATTTAGATAACTGACTTCACTCAGTCTCTATAGTGTCTATATAGCTAAAAAGTGTAAAATTTCACAACAATTATATAATTTAATAGAAATAAAGATATTTGGCATGATTCTTTTATCAACTACAGAATAGCAGGGCTTCTTTTATTCCCTTTAGGGAAGTACAGTCATTTGAATCTATCACTATATTTTAACCATCTTAATTCACTTAATTCACTAAGAACTCCAGATATATTATGATCAACAAAAAAAGATAGCAATTTAAATAGCAATAAATGCCTAAAGCAGTGAGATCTTATCTAAATTATAATTTCAGATTTATTAGAGGTTCATTATATATGCTATCTATATCAATGTCTTAATATTTAAAAGTCAAAAATTAAAAGGCCGGGGATTTAGCTCAGTGGCATAAGTGCCTGCCTGGCAAGTGCAAGGTATGGTTTGGTCCCCCATACCAAAAAAAAAAAAAAAAAAAAAGCCAAAAAAAAATTAAAAGTTAGGCATGAATTGTACATCAGAATGGCTTATGTGAATATAATATTGTCTAGTAGAAAAATATTAGTAAGTTGAGACACAGAAATAGTTGAAGTCTCTTTCAGCCCTTGCAATAAAAAATTATAAATGCAAAATGCTTAATACTTTGCCCGTATAGTACAGAATATAGCCTTCTACAAAAGCTACTGCTAGTGTCCTGCAATTTTTTTAATGTTCTGATACTATTTACTTATAATAAAAAACTTAAAATATCAACCATCTTCAAAATACTGATGTTTCAAACAGTCCAGGAAGCATCTTTATTTTTCTAATTTCTTCAAAGATGAGACCTATTTTTGTTTGATCTTAGTTCAAACATTGCTTGTTATTTTCAACATTTTAAGGAAGAGAAGAGCTTCAAATCCAAAAGAAATTCTTTGAAGAGAGCAAATACAAAATAAGAAATGAATGATAATGTCCACCTCAAGAGATGAAGAGGAGGACTTGGCCATTTTGCAATGGGGAGTGACCACCACGGGCATAGCTTCTGCCGTTCCACATTAACTCTCTCAGGCTAGGCCTTTTTATACTTTTTCAGTGCATTATAACTTCAGTAACTGCTCCTATGAATAATCAGAGAGTGAGATGTGTATTTGATTACACTGTCCCAGAACATGGACCCAGGAAGGAAGCAAAAAACGTCCAGATATCTCCACAGGAGAAAGTCACATCATCTGTTTTTCTTTGTGTTTTTCAGTTAAATGATTTTTATGTCTAGAACCTCATTTTTGGTGTTCATTTTATCCCTTATGTTTTTCTTTTCTTTTTTTTTCATTAAAGGCAGTAAAACAGAACAATAAAATGACACAAAACAGAACAGTAATAGGACAGTAGTAAACCCACAATCGTTATAATATTACATATTGTTATCCTCTAAATAGTTGCCTCTAGCTGGACTTGCCAGCCACCAGGGGGAAGCAGTAGGGAGGCAATGCAGCCCCCCGCCCCCTGCTCCTGCAGAGGTCCTGCTGGCTTCTGGGGAGCAGCAGCAAGGAAAAAATGCAGTCCCCACCCCCAGGCACCAACGGAGGACCTCCTGTGTTTTTCTTAATGGTTGCCAAAATGCCACCATCACTACCAAGTCATCCTCCCTCCCATCTTTTCAGCTTATAGAAGCAAACTTCCTAATTACACACTTACAGTTGAGAGCTTCCATATGTTGACCCCTGCACTATATGCCTCAAATTCTCTTCACCTTTTTCTTATCCTGCTAAAGTTTCAATGACAATCATTAAGAAGCCTTCAACTACACTAATCAAATCTTTCACTCGGCTCAGCTTTTCCTCTCTCTTTCAGCTAATGATGTCAGTTGTAGCACTGCTTTGTAAATAATCTTGAAACCATCAAACAAGAACTCGTCTTATCTCTCTGATCAACCACATACTTAACTTGAACTTACATCAGTCTTCCCCATCTGGACACTTGTATGATCGAACACAGATTTGGGGTTTTCTTTCTCCTTGAAGACTAAAATGCTCACAGTAATACAGACCCTTTGTTGACTCATTAGTGAGTATGCCTCCTTGCTTTGGGTCATGTCTGTGAGCATTCAAACATCCTCTGCCTTTTCTTACATTAAAGAGACATAAACTTCTCAAACCTCATATTCTTTTCCACATGCTACATACTACTGTGTCATTCTTTTCAAGTCAAATTAATTGGAAGGAATTTTTATGCATACTAAATTATCTTTTAAGCTTACATCAAATCTACATTTACTCCCCATTTGACTTTTATACTTCGCATTATATTAAAACTGCTCTTATTAAAGGTTCTAGTTATATGCTCTGCTCACACTGAATTTTTCACTTAGTTCCTACTCAGCCTTCAGAAGGTCACAAGTTTTGTTTTTCAGTAATACTAAAGTATGATATTACTAAAATACTCCATAGTCTTCTTAAAATTTATCAACATAAAAAAGAATTTACCGACATAGATTGTAATTCAATACTTATTTCTTACTGTACCAAGGTAGATCATTATATGGTGATATAACTAAATGAAAATTCTTACCTAAAAGCATTACAGAGTATTTCAATTAAGTTTCATTACTCTGCTTTCCTGTCACTGGAGTACAATACTTGACACCCAAAATGTGAGAGAGGAGCAGTTTAGTTTGGCTAATGGCTTCAGGGAGTTCAGTCTGTGATCAGCTGATGCCAAGGAAAGACATCACGGCAGAGGGGCAAAGCAGAACAAAGCTGCTGAATTCCTGGTTTCTGGTCAGCAGAACAAAGAAACAGTGTCAGAAGGAAGAAGCAAGGGACTACATATAAACTTAAGATCACACTGCCATGACCCACCAAGACCCACTCCGAAGTGTGTAGCAATCCCCTAGGCAGCTCTCGAGTCAATGAAGCTGCCAAGCTTAGCCATCACAGCAGTGCTAGCAACATGCAGCAAAATGTGGATGAAGAAATTTTAGTCCTGCAGCTGTTGCCTCTAAAACCCATTTGATGTAACTGCTTTAATCCATTTTCTACTTCTCTGTGCCAGAAACAGTCTCAATTCCATTTTGAATAATCACCTGTCATTTCCCTTTCTTATTGAATTATCCTGCTGCTCTTTACTATATAAAGAAACCTTGTGTCTCCCAGCAGAACAAATTAAGCATCTTCTATGGAAGGTAGAATCAGGGTTAGTGGAAAAGGGTAAATTTCTTCAATAACTTACAGTCAAAACGTTTCTTGTTTTCTGTTCTCCATGATTCTTAGATCTTTTATGCAAACGTGAAAGAAGGAATGAATAAATGTTTGACAAAGCAAAGCTGAAAGACAGTCTTAGTTCACTGAGAATATGCCAAGAAAGAAAAATTAGAATTGTTAGAATGAAATATTTGTACAATTTTATGGTCTTGAAATTCCGCCATTTTTAGTAGAGGTTTAAGTAATTAGAGTTTCAGAATCTTTGTTTAATTTTGCTTTGGTTGGGAATTAGGAAGAACATAACTGTGACAATTTTAATTAATTTAGAGTTAAGTCTCCATACTATAAGATAAAATGGTAGGGTTCATATTTTCTGTTAGCTATCCTATTCCCCTGGGGCATAAGTGGAAGAATGTTCAACCTTTTAATTTCAAATTTTACAAGCTGATGAAAATTTAAGGTTACCATAGATTTTATGTTGTTCAGGTAAGATACATTAGTTATGAAGACAATTTGGATATATAATACATTCTTCGGCTGTCTTGAAAATGTTTTTCCCTGGCCCTGAAGCAAGGCCAGTAGATTGCTGTAGCTGCTGGTTTCAACCAGGAGCCTAAAGAGAATTCTCTCTGTGTTCTGTTGGCCATTTCAGAACTTTGGAAATGGAATGGTCAGTTCATCAGAAAGAAATAGCAGCTAAGTATGGCAGACTTTGGGGGTCCTGCAGGGGAGGGACCCTGGTGCCTCGGGACATGCACCATGCGGTTGACTCGGGGTGCCGGGAGAACAAGGATCTCCTCCCCTCTCTGGGGGGTGGATGTGAGGCTCGAGCTGAGAATCGAACATCTCATGTCGTCCTGTCCTTTGTCCCGTGTCCCTCCCCCACGTTAGCAAGTGGGAGCCAGTGAACTACACATCTTGTGAAAAGATTGATATGTTATTTAGTATGAGCTCCCCATATGCAAAGATATGGACAACCATTTGGTAGAGAACGGGAGACAGTATGACAGATAGTAAAGATCTCAGGTTGTCTAGCTTTGAAATTTATGCTTTCTTATGTCCCATTCTGTTCTGTTACGTTGTGTTTAATTTTACCCCCTTAAAATAAAATTTTATATATATGGGAGGGGGAGAAAGTGCCCTAAAGCATATAACTGAATGTATGTTTAAGTGTGTAAGATAGATGACCACATTACTGTTTTTGTTAGATTGTTGAGCAGAACTGTTAACAGTCTCACTGTTTGAATGTCTACTTCGTATGGTTTAATTTTGTAACTTGAACAACTATTTCTAAGGATGACAGTATGTAACTTATCAAGTGGTGATTTCTTAGTGTTTTTGTTTTTGCTTTGTTGTTGTTCTTTTATTTTTTGCCTTTGGAATTCTGTATTGTTGCTACCCTTTTTCTGTTTTGTTCGGTTGTTTTCTTTTTTCTTTTTTCTCTTTAAATAATTTTTTTTTAAATTTTTTAAAAAAAGAAAAAAAGGAAAATGTTTTCCTCTTGGCAAAATAATAGTTTCTTAGGAAAGCATTAAAAGACTGATTTTGAGCCAGTTTCAAGATTACCTTTGAAAAGCCATTGGTATTTATCTGTTACTGTTACTTTTCTCTATTGAAAACAAGCAGATGCTCTGACTGAAAATCAAAATTGAGATCACTACTATTTATTCCCAAGATTATCAAGGGACTAACGGTTTTTCCTACTTACCACTCGTTACGTGTCCTTCTCACCTTGGCTTCACAGCATTCCCCACACATACTTATGGTCATCAGATTGTGCAAATCACCATCAATGTGTTTTCTTCATCCTTCTTCTGCTCCGGATCATTCCAGAATATTTGTCCTTTCATTCATTCCAAAGCCCAGTTTTCTACAGTCCTGTTGTCTATACATAAATATCTGGTAAGACACTCATGAATTTTTCTCTCCCAAATAACTACTTCTGAATTTCACATTCTGAGAAATAACAAAGTTTGACTCAATGCCCATCCCCATCTTATGGTAGGCATTTACCCCGTGAAGTATCCACACACTAGAGTAACTAATTACTCTACACCAGGACCCAGCAAACATTGTCTGTAAAGAACTAGTCAGTAAATAGGGTTGACATTGCAAGCCATGTTATGTAGGTCAGGACTACCCTACTCTGCTGTTATTGATGCTCTCATTGCATTTTTAGAGCAGAATAACAGAAAGTCTAATTTTACAACCTTTTAGCTTTTATTCTGCCAACCCACTCATGGCATCTTAAAAATGACATCCAATATAAATGTGCCAAAATTCTGTGATGTAGTTTTTATTTTAGGCAATCTTCATAGTGAAAATATTTAAGATCTATTAAGATGATTGCATGGTTTTATCCATGTAATGCTTTACATTTATTGATTTATATTTGTTAGATGCAATTTATAAAAATTTTTAAATCTACTTTTGATTAATCCAAGACTAAAAAATCAATGCTATAGTCATAGTCATACCCTGTTAACATTTTCAAATTTCCATTAGGATAATAGCAGAAGACACTGCTAATAAAACCCATTCATCATGTATCTTAGCACCTAAACCTAATAGGAGCATTAATAAAAGTTGCTTATGCTACATTTCATCCAAAAATACAACACATTCACTGAATTCTCTTTCAGAAAAAATGTAACAATCCGTATTAAGGAATTGTATGGAAAATAGATATTTGAGCCCAGGGAATCTAGATATTTTGGTTATATTGACTAAATTTTTTACTGCATGTTATGGTTTGGAAGTAGAGAGGCAAATCACAGCATTTGTATATTTCTTACATCAGTCTTATCTGACTATCCATAATGGTTTAGGGATAACAGACCCCCAAAGCCTCAAGTGTTTGGAAAGTGATTGGATTATGGAACATTATAGCTGACTTGCTGTTAGGAGATGGGCTCTGTTGGAAGAGGACAGTCACTGGAAGCGTGTATCTCCCTCTATGGCTCCTCTCTATCTCTCTGTGTCTCTCTCTCTGTCTGTGTCTCTCTCTCTCTGTCACTTGGCTTCCTGGATGCCATGGCATGAACAGATTTCCTCTACTCAGGCCTTTCTACCATTCTGCCAAGCCAGAATAGGGCTAAAACTTCTTTAAAAATGAACCAAAACAAACCTCTCCTCCTTTACATTGCAGGTGTCCTGTATTTTGCCCTCGTGTTATGGCTTTTGGCCTCCCAAAGACTCATACAGTCTACAGTCGTAGGTGTGGAGAGCTTTCAGTGGTGGCTGAATCTAGAGTGTGTGGAGCCGGGATCAAGGGTGTGTGGTTACTTAATCAGTGCACTGATTAACAGTTCTGGTTAGGGTTAAGGGTGTGAGTGCTGTACCTTCCCTAGGGAGGCAGCCTGCATACAGGATAAGGGACAGAGGAGTCTTGTCCTTCCCCGGGGGCTTGCTGCTTTGCTGTCTTCTGGACACCATGGACTGTTCTCCTCTATGTCCCTCTCCCAAGCAACTCTGCCTCAGAGCCAGCCAGTTATGGACTAAAACCTCTACAAACTGTCAGCCAAATAAACCTTTCTCCTCCTTTAACTTCGGGTATCATATATTTTATCTCAGCAATAAGAAAACTAGCTAAGACACCTGGAGAGGAGAAAAATGACTAAAACTCTTTCCTTTCAAGGGTGTTTGTATAGCAAACAGCTGTAGAAGATAGAGATCATATCTTCTCCCAGGCAAGAGGGAACATTTTTCCTGACCATTATAATAAAGATAATGTTTCCCTCCGGTACGAAGATGGAGGAGGTTTGCTAGCATTTTCTTGCAAGGTTGAGCATCTAAACCCTGGGTTTCATAGCTGTAACACAAATTGCATGTGCAACGTCCACCTGAGCCAGCTTCTGTATCATTCCTGCAGGTCGCAGGTGAGGGAAGTGCTGTGAGTTTAGTGCTGAGGCAAGCTGCTGTCATATGAGGGAAAGTCCTTTGTCTGACCTCAGAATATCATGTACTTTCCTCATATTTACATAACTATAATAGACTCACTTGTCAATATGAAAACGGTAAAATCGGAGACCGTCTAATACACTTGGCATTAGGCACATTGCACTCTTTTTTGCATTGTAGTTTTTACTGACACTAACTTATCTTCCAAGGTTACTGTCTTACTCTCTCCTACAGCCAGTAACAAAACACCAGAGAATGACTCAGTTTTATTTTTTAATTTTAGAACAACCCCCCCAAAAGAATAAAAATAATGATACAGAATTTCAAAGCAAAATAATAGATTAACAGTGGCTAACATATTGCATATCATTATCTTCAGATATAGTAGCTTTTGTGAAAGTGAAAGGGAAGGAAATTGCTCAAAATGAAAGAACACCCAGGATGGGGGAAAGGGGAAAAGAAAGAAAGGAATGATTATATATATATATATATATATATATATATATATATACACATATACATATACATATACATAAGATTTTTATATATAATATATATTATATAACAGAATATATATTATATATAATGACTATACTAATCTAACTCTGTTAATTTATCAAAAAGAACAACTTATGCTTTCACTATTTGCTCATTTCTTCAGGCCTATACCTTGTATTCTGAGCAACTGCTTTGAGGGTCAGCTGTGTTTTGGAAGAGGTGTAATTCGGCGTCTTGGTTCTGGAGGTGCAAGGCCAAGGAGTCACACTGGATGCTGGTTTTCTTCCTTGTGGAGCTCCAAGGAGGTGCAGGCATCGCCAGGCACATGACAGGGTGTTTGTACGTGTGTCTATGTTCATATTTCTGCCAGTATTTTTCTCTTCTTACAAAGGTACCAGCAATTCTATGATAGGGTCTCCACCCTGAAGGCCTCATTTTAATCTCCCCCTAAAATTCCCACCTCCGAACACTATAATCAGATTAAGTTCCGATACTGCTCATATCCCACAGTAGGAGTTAAATTCAAACGTGTTTCAGTGGAATGAGCCATGTTGGAGCTGTGGCATGTTTATATTTTGATATTCTTTTCCTTCACATTAATTCAGTTATGCTGTTGAATTGCTTGCAATGTTTGGTAGCTGCTCATCTTTTAAACATTTTGTCTAGTACTTCCAGAGCAGCTTTTAGTGTAATGCTAATTTTTCTCTCCTACCAAGATAATACTTTTCATGAAGACTACACGAAACATATTTCAAGCTCACCTTATCTGGATAATAGCAACTTTATTTCTAGCCTATTTAATATAAACTTCGTAAGTTGTGTACCTTATTGTCATACCATTTTTTTTGTTAACCTGGGTTTCCTGGCTTCCTCTAAAGACTGTGCAGACTATTTACAAAAAAGCTAAACAATTCCCCATCTTCCACATTTCTTTGTAAGCTACCATCTTTTTGATGTTTCACCTACAGTCTAACCACTTTTGCATTCACAAATTACATTGTCTGTTTAACTCAAAAACACCACCAAGCTATGTTCAGATTCCTCTGCCACTTGGAAGCTGCCCTGGCAAACAAGGGCACAAATCATAGGGTCATTTATTTGTTTCTTTTCTGTTAGGAATAGTGATCCTGTGCTACTTGTCCTCTGTTGTTCAAAACACACTATTTTTTTCTCAATCTTATAGCTTTATATATTAAATTGAGTCTTTCTTGCACTATCACTGCTAGTAATGGAAGTATTCTCCATTTTTAAAGTTTGAGTTACTGCAGTAATAGCTTTAGAAATAGAAAATTGAGTCATGAAAAAAAAATACCTACAGACATCATGAGGAAAAATATATAAACCAGTAAACTTTCTATTTCCTAAATTTTAAATATCAATAAAATATAAATATAAAATGTTTTGTGAATGTGTATGACAGGAATATAGTTAATAAAACAAAAATTATAGACAAGTTACAAAATTCTATTACTTTTTATATTGTGAATTCATAACTCTTAATAGCAATTTTGTTGTGGGTGATGTGATACACGGCAATTTGTAATTTTTAGTTTTTAATGATTCAGGAAAAAAAGAACATTTCTATCTGCTACTCATTATATGTGTGAATGTATGCAAATCACTTAATTTTTCCAAGCACAAACTTACTCATTTATAAATAAAAAGTTGAACCGGATGACATGTGAAGACTTTTTATCTCAGGAAATCTATGATTTGCTTTAAAAAGTATTTCAAAATTTGTACATGTGTTAGATAAAAAGGGATGAGGAAAAATTTCCCTAATGCCCTCAAGATATTACAAAACTAACTATATTGAGAAGAGGTTTATTCTGTTCCTTTTTGTAAAAGAGACTGTCAACAACAAAATTGTGATGTGCTAAGATATGAACTATTAATAATGAATGCAATAATATTAATTGGTGTGAGTTGGGAATCTCAATAGCATGACTTTCCATGAAGCCATAAAATAGTTAAACAGATGCAACATTCTTATGTTGTGGTCAACAGTTTAATTTAGAAATGAGACTAGGGACCTATCCCTCCCTCTGACTGTGTTCTCACTAAATGATATTTTGTAACACTTTTAAAAGCAATGCTGTGAAACTAATATTTTCTTTTATTTTTTTAAAGAGAATGAAACCAAACAAAATAAAACAGAATGAAGCCAATCAAAACAAAACCATGAAAGAGATACAGTGCTTCACAAAAAAGTAATAGGAAATCAACAATGGTTACCATAATGCTTCTTGCTATCTTTAAAATAGCTGCCCATACCATCAGACATAATAAAATCTAACAGAACAGAATAAAACCAATCAAAGCAAAACAAGAAAGCATTACAGGACTTCAAAATAATAAGAAATCAACAATAGCTACCACAATATATCTTGTTATCTTCAGAATAGCTGCCTATGCCATCAGATAAAATAAAATCAAACAAAATAAACAGAAGAAAACAAAATTAAACAAAACAGTGAAAATGATACAAGACTTTACAACAAGATAACAAGAAATTAACAATGGCTGCCACCTTCAGAAGGAAATTCCCATAGTTGCTACACTGCATATTGTTATTCACTCAGATTACCAGTTTTAGGTCTGCAGGCAGGGAGACAAGAAATGCTGAGACCCATTATCACATCCCCATAAGCAATCTACTGATTTGCTTGAGAATCGCAGGCTGAGATGATAGCCCCTGAAGTGAAAAAAATAACTTAATGCCTGTATTGTTTGATTGAGACTAATATTTTAAATGCTAACCTTTGAGTTGAGGATATAAGGAAAGAATCCAAGATGGCGGAGAAGAAGTACAGGAATCCAAAATGGCAGACTAAAAGTAAGGTACCCAGCACTGACATCCACCTCAACAAACAGGGTATGCTGTACCAGGCAGAAGCTGCATTTCGTGTCGTAGTGGAGAATGCTGACACTCAGCAAAGGAGAAACTGGAAATTTGTTAGATATCAAGGCCCAGGATGATAGCACAGGGAGAGTAACAGCCACTCTAGAACTGCCACCAGTGAACCAGTGATCGCCAACTAAAGGAGAGGGAAGCTTGCCTTCTCCAGAGGAAGGGTGATCAAGAGGGACTCAGCCCACACCATCAACCTCCATGCTGGCAGTCTGGGCTACTTTAGTTTCACAGTCATCACAGGCTTGCAGCCCAGCTATGGAAACAACCTGTGTCTTCCCAGTGCCTTTGCCACAGAGAAGGAAGTCATATCATCTCCCTGCCAACACCTAGGCAGCTACAGCTAGGGACCACCTTCAAAGGGGAGCTATTCTCTGAATTTCTGTTCCTCCAGGTGTCAATAACACCTGCAAGTCCCTTCTATTGGACCACACATTCTACCACACTAGCACAAGGGTTTACAATCTTTGAACTCAACTCAGCAGAGCATATCCTACCTCAGCACCAAAACCCACTCAGCAACGTCTGTTCTGGGAGACAGGTGTTTCAGCACAGAGGAGAACAGAAAGCGCTTCCCTTGTGAACTGGGATACAAGAGCTCATACCAATTAAAATTTAAAATAGAAAGAAAAGATGTCAGACAGCAAATTCCACTCAAAACACTGGTGATTTTCTGCTTAAAGGTGTCAACTTCCACACTATAAAAACAAAACCAAATAGGTGAAACAAAAAAACATAAACCAATATTTGGTTTTCCAAAAACCAAATAATGCTCACTGCCTTAGTGGGACTAAAGTGGCATTTTTGCTGAAATGTGAATCAGAACAATTCATCTTGATTTTGTGTCTGGTGTGGTAACGTTGCAAAAAAAAAGAAAAAAAACAGATGGAAAAGTCTTTGAACTGAGGAATCTAGAAGGCAACAACATTTGTTATGCTAGCAGGCTGGTGGGAATCAGTTCCAAATCACCAGCAGTGACTGCGAGTGAAACAGAAATTTGTATGCATTTTATAAGCAGGAAGAACAAAAGCTGATAGCAGGTTATTACATGATTGGTTACATTGTCAGTAAGGTCATTCTAAATAGATTTATCTAAAACGAGTTGTTTATCATAATACAGGAACTCTCTGAGAAGGAAAGGAGGGAGTTTCTTGTGGGAAAAGCAGAGTTAAACGTGTCCTTGACTGGGCCAGTCTGTTCTGGACCTGAAGTCCCTGAAGAAAATAACACAGCCAAGATGAATCTGCATTATCTGGACACAGACAATCAAAGTTCACTGAAATTAGCAGGCAAACTGTGCAACAAACAGCAGGCATGTGGTCACAGGCCTCTAACTGATCTCTAGCTTTTACTGCAAAATACTTCTAAGTTTGCCCAACAGTAATGAGCACCAGGGTTGCTCCTTGAGAGGCAAATGCTGGAATCCACATGGCCCGATGCAAAGAGGCGATAAGGCTCAGGGCAGGCCCAGCCTAGACTTCAGGGAAGGTAAATGCTAACTAATTCTGACCTGCTGAATGGAATTATGACAGACAGAAAGTCATGGGCAAAGGTAAAAGGGCAAAACTAAATACTTGACTAGGAACACAGCTACAAATACTCCCTGCTCTAGAGATGAACTCAAGACACAAATTACAAAATACATTTTGAATTGGTGGATTGAGGTAATCACAGAATTCACTAATTCCAAAAGCTATGAAAAAGTGGAATGTTAAAAAGGATAAATACATAAATGTATATATAGAGAGACAGCAATCATACATTAACATCAAATAAATGTGTACTCTAGAAAGAAGTGTAATTACAATGGAATAATTTGGAAGACAACAAAAATATGTTCATCCTCAAAGGAATAAATGAGAGCCTATAATTTATGAAAGAAAAACCCCAGTAAATTGCAAAATAAAATAGGAAGAAATTAAACAAAAAGCATGGAGAAAGAAGTTTTAGAGTTGTGAAATACAAAAAATGAAAGGAAAAGTTCAAAGCCCATTTTAATAATTAAAAACATGAATCTATAAAGTAGGATCGAAAGCAACGTTCAAATCATAGCATAGAGAGAAATGCACAAATGACATCAAGTAATTAAGAAATGGACAGCTAATGCGTGTGACCAAAACAACTGAAGAAATAATGGCCAGTAGTCAAGAAAGTTGTATGTGTACATGGCTAGCAAATCAAGAACAAGCTCATAGTGTCAAACAAAATAGATAAATACCAACGCACAGTGAGTCAGTCGCATTGCCGCCAAACAAATTTTATGGACTGCCAGAGAGAAAAGACAGATTATCCCATCGAGCACACAGTAGGACAGAACCTCCACATCTACTATGAGGATCTGTAGGTCTATGAAGTATGTTCAGATTGCTAGGAGAAAACCCAGTGAGTGGGAAATCTGATAGACATAGCTTAAAATAGGGACAAAATAGTACTGCTGAAAAATTTCATAAAATGAATAAACATCACCTTCTGCTGTCAAAAAGAAGCCACAGAAAATTAGCAGAATAAAGTTCTTTTTTCCAATAACTATGAAAATCTCTTTAAAGTATTTGCTTAGGTGAATGTCACCTTCTCAAACAATGCCTAATCTGAAAATAACAGATTAAAATTATGTGTAAATTCTGAAGATGAAGAATAAAAGTTAGCAAAGGTTCATAAGAGGTTCCAATTGGGACTATAATGTTCTATTTACTTGAAAACAAACAAAACAAAAAGAAAAAGAAAAACTAAATGGAGTATTGGAGAAAGCCAGGCATCAGATCTTAAGGAGCGATACAATAAACAGGCAGGGAGCGCAAGGTTCCCTGTGCCCTTGCGTGGCTCCAGGGAAGTTCCTTAGCATAGGACAAAGGAAACTTAAATCACAGAAAAGTAGAAATTCAAGTAATGAGTTGGAGGGAGGTGAGAGAGAGGACACTGTGAATAAAAGATCTTTACGTTCTACCTCCAGGATTCTACATTTACATACATATCTTAGCAAATAATAGCACTTACTACATCTGCCCAAAATTTGTTGAAGATAAAGCTGAGATTTTGACAACCATACTACATTATTCAACAGTTTCCATAAAGTATATTATGGATTTACAAAAAGAGAGAGAAAATAAAATAATTGTTACCTGGTAAAATGTGTTGATGTTTTTATTTTAATTTCATTTCCTAAATGAAAAATGTATTTATTTATTGAACATAAAGAGGAAAAAATAAAAGGATGCAAAGAAATTAATTTTGAAATGCATATGTGCAATGAAATCCCAGCATGTATTCTACAAGAGGAATTTATAAGGTAGGGAAAGGATGAGAGGAGAGGGATAGATGGACAGCTGAAAACTTTCCTCTTTCTCTGCCCTGCAGGTAGCCTTCTGGTGAATTACTTCAGAGGACAGGATATTTCAACATGTAATAAATGCTAGCTTTATTCCAGATGACACAAAGATTATGTTTATAAGTAAATAATGGTATTGTGGCAAAGTAGCATTCTAAATATTAAGCTAAAGAGCTTACATGTTTAAATTAGCTTGGTGAATATTAAAATATTCTTAAACCATAAGACCTAACATCATCTGACAAGAATTTTCCTCAGCCTCTCTTCCAGATTACACTTGGGAAATTCCATACTAAGCAGGACGGTGAACTAGGTGCTCAGATGTTTGTCTGAGCAAGGGGAGACTTAATCCTCACTATCTGACATTTAAACCAGCTCTGTCCAAAAGCACTTTCTGTGAGTGAAGGAATTTTTATTCTGTGCTATCCAATATAGCAGCTGTTATGCATTTGTAGCTATTGTACCCCTGAAACACAGTTATTGAAACTGAGTGACTAAATTTTAACTTTCTTTAAGTAACAAAAATCTTAACCCAAACAGCCTAGCATTTTGGACAGAGACCTAAACAATCGGTATCCAACTCAACTCTCACTTAATATAGCAAGAGATACATAAAAACAAGAGGAAAATATAAAAAGTAGTTAGCAGAAGTTGACCACTAGGTGTTGTAAGGACAAAGAATCATGCTTTTTATAGACTTTCAGGTCTTTTGACCGTGTAACCGTCAGCCAAGTTTTACATAAACTAATTTCACTAATAGAACTGGATCTGTGAAGGGATCAGTTCACCCGAAAGTCCTTCTCCCTCATACGCTTTGTGAATGTTAAGATGTTTGAAACTGGTCTTAGTGATGGGAAAATTCGCATGGAGACTCAGCACCACGTGGTGAGCCCCACAAGGAACAGTGGCAGTGTGATGACTAAGAAAACCAAGTCCTGGGTTGCAGTGGGACCTGGCACTCAGACAAAGGCCGCTTGGGCCAGCACGAGAGACACACGGTAATGAGAACTCAGCCGCTCCCTTTTCCCACAGCCCTTACACACTCACCCCTCATGGCTAACACGTTTGCTTCACAACATTCTTTTCCCTTGGAAACAATTTTTTGGCTGGTGACAAATTTCTAATTTCTCTAGACCACTTCAAAGCATCTTGACAATGTGTGACATTAAAGCCTAGAAATTGAAAACAAAGTAGAAAATACAAATTAAACAATCTGTTTACTCTCAGTAGGTTTGTATATCATTCTTTCAATGCTCTGTGGACTGTTTCCTTTAAATGCAAAGCTCTTGAAATTGCCATAAACTTAGCCTTCCACTATCCCAGTATTGCTCTTTTAGCAAATTTGTGTACAGTACAAATACTCCTGACAAATTACTGTCATAAATAAATTAAAAGGCAATTTAGTATCTTTTTGTTTTAGATCAATTTTAATTCTGTCGTTATTCTATGAATCAAAAAAATTAAAAATTAGAAGGCAAACACTTATGTTTTGATGTACTATTCCACTGGGAGGAAAACTGTACTGCATCTATTTATTTAGTGAAATAAAAATGTACCTACAAAGCATTAGGATTACCCAAGTTGTGGGGAAATGGAATCAATGATAAGCAAAGAAATAGTGTTAATGACTTTTCCACAAGATTTAGAGTCAATGCAAACCCTTGCCTTTTTGATGAATATCGCTTTTTTCATTCTTTTATGCAAATAATTTTCATTTTGTTATTTACTACGAACCTAAAAGATAAAAATAATCAGACCGATCATTGTGATATTTAAGGTCCTGGAAACAGGAGCTGGAATTTTGTTTTGTGCTTGGAAAGCTGTGCATAGACCATCTGCTGCCCGGGGATTCCCAGGATGCCTGTCAAAGCACGCATGCATGGATGATGAGGAAGCCGAGAACAGATTCTCAGGGCCACTGGAACTGCAACCCAGGAAGCCACAGCACGCACTTTGAACGCCATTCAAATCAATAATTAGGCCCAAGTCGTGTTTTTACAGCCTTGTGCTAATGCAAATTTCAAAAAGGAAAACGCCATCAGGAGCCTTGATTATCGCAATGTCACTGCATTTCATTCTGCTCCAGTCAGAGGATAATAAAAGCAAAATCTCACGCGGCGTTTGGGCTACACTGGGCTGCCCAGGGGAAACCGCATAAGGATAACACGTAAGGAAACGCAGGTTAAGCTCTTTCACCAAAGGCTGCGGTGTCACAGATTCATACTGTCTTTCAAATTATTCCCAAGGCAGCACAAATTTCCCTTTGCCTATTAATTTATTGAATAATAAAATATTTATGCTTAGCAATGCCTCCTAGCTTCCATTGGTATTTGAGTCAAAGGTAAAATACCAGATAGGATAGATTCATACAGAATTGGAAAAGTCCTACTGCCCCACCAAAAATAAATAAATACAATTTCTCAATCCCCAGGCACATCTGTCCTTGAGGGTCCTGAATAAGATTTCACTGTTGTTAAGTGTTACCTGTGCTGGGCTTATCATAAGAAATTATTTCTCAAAGTAATTAGGAAGGGAAAACATAGCTATCCACAAATGTATCCAGGCGAATAAATTGAGTTACACTTTTACTTTAGATGGCAACAGTCACATTTTTGAAAGTATTAGATTTCACAGGTCCAGCAACGACATTCTTAGAAACTACTCACTTAGAACCTTCGAGCAGAAATGAGTCTCGTATGGGAAATGGACTGGTGCTTGTGACGTGCTGGAATGAACGTCTTTTAAGATTAATGCAGCACCACAGGAGCACACTGTTCGGACTAAGGGCATACCTGGCACGAAGACGTTGAATACTAACCCATGATATCAACATTAATTGTATTAACACCTGAATTGAGCGTAGTTCCATGTTTGTAACAGCTGACTGCAAAACCTGGCATTTAAGAGAAAGAGCATAATTTAAGAATTTGGTAGAGAAAAACTGGAAAACCTAAGATTGTATTCTTTAACTGGGAGGAATGCATGTTGATAGTGTAACTGTTGTACATAATTACAATTATACTCCATGTGTAATAATAGTGCTTCCGGATTGGCCAAACACGCGTTAACGTGGAATTATGCTGAATATCTTTATCCAAATGTTTAGTGAATATTGATTTTGTGAAAATTATGGAATATAAAGTTAGGGAGGGTTATAACCAGTGGCAGAGGGGAAGAGAGTCACTTTGAGCCCCAACTGTTAAAAACAGTCTTACAACTTCTTCCTGTGCTGCTACAGTGACCTTGGAAGGCATGTTTTTCACATGATTTAACAGCAAGTTAGAGGAGGGTCGGCCAAACTTCCTTAGATTTCACGAAAGTGAAACACACACACACACACACACACACACACACTTCCATATTACAAGGCATTAGGCCTATGCTTGGTTTTTTTTTTCTGTTTACCACCTGAAGTAGAAGTAAGCTTATGCTGAATAATTTCAAGAAATTTTCAAAGGCCTTAAAATATATTTAATGCCTTTTCAAGCCTCTCCTGCAACGGTATTACTTGTTCAATCATGAGCACTCAAGGCGTTTCGAGGCTTTTCCATGCTAACGGTTCTCCGTTTATCTCCTTAGGAATGGCGTAGCTGGGCACAAAGGCTAACCCCTTCTTTAGAGTTTACATAACCCCTTTCAGAAAATACTGATGCTGAGACAACAGTTCTGGTCAGTTGGCCAAAAATGCCTGTAGATGGAATTTTAAAGAGAACTAGCTAAAGAATTTGCAGTTTCTCAAATTGTCCCCTCATAGAAAAGCAACAAAAATTATAACTACAGAATGGTTTTATGCCTCCACACATCTAAATCGACTATTTGTACTTTGCCAAGGATATAAGAATCAAAGATGAGCATTTTATGGTGTTTATCACATTACTGGTTTATATTTTAACAAGGCTGCTGCTCAGGAATGACAAATCACTTCAAATCAGTTGTTTTCCATTTCCATCACAACTGACTCACAGAACCCATAAAATTTTAGCGCTGTGGGCTAGTGCTATGTAAATCATTTTCAAAGGCTTTTCTAGAAGCATTACTGTGAACTATATAATTACTAGAAGCAAGTCTTCAAGAATTATTTAAGAATTATATATGAAACAGTAGGCCTAATATTAATTTTTGAACTGATTTCTAATAACTATAGTTTTATAATTAAAATTTATATATTAATAAATTTTTTTTTAGCTAAAACCAAATGTTAGTGAAGAGTCATCTACTATTTTAAACACCTGCTAGACAATGGGGGAGCAACTTTTTATATTTTAAAGAGATTAAAAACAATAAAAAAGTGATACAAAATTTCAAAACAACATAGTAGGAGAGTAACAATGATTAACACATTGCTATTGTTACATTCAAACTAGTTGCTCATATTAAAAGATATAGTCATAAAAACTTGATCAGACAACATAGGCACAAATCTTTCTTTTCAACAAACTAACTGAAATTAGTAGTATAACTATCTTAATCTTGTATGTATTTATTTTTTTCCTTTTCCCCTACATCTTTTCTGTTTTTCACTTATCCAAGTTTCTGTTTTCTTTTGATCAGTTTCCTCCTATTTCCCGATACCTGTTGTATACTTTATATCTTATTTATTCTTTCTACTTCTTAACTAGGGAGGTGATACTATGTTTCCACATGTGAGTCTGATTTACTTCACTTATGAGTATGGTCTCAAGTTGCATCCATTTACCTATAAAAGCCTCAAGTTTATCCTTCTTTATAGCTGAGTAATATCCCATTGTATAAAAATAACACATCTTTTTAATCTATTCCTTGTTCAATGGGCATTTGGGTTGTTCCCAAGATTTAGCTATTACAAATTGTGCTGTTATAATCATGGGTTCACATACATCACAGTGGTATGATATTTTTAATTTTTCTGGGAAAATACCAAGAAGAGAAATACCTGTGCCACATGAGACCTGTAATCCTAGTTTTTTGAGGAATCTCCACACTAATTTGCACAGTGGTTGCACAAGTCTACACTCCCACCAACAGTGGAGAAGGCTTCCTTTTTCTCTTCAGTTCCACCAGCATTTGTTATTGGATGATTTCATAATGATTTCCATTCTTTCTGGGGTGAGATGGAATCTCAGTGTTGCTTTAATTTGCATATCTGAATGTTTTTCACACATTGATTTGCCATTTATAATTCTTCATCTGAGAATTGTGCATTCATCTCAGATGCCCATTTTTGGATTGGGTCTTAGAATTTTGAGGATCTTATGTTTTTCAATTCTTGTATGTTCTAGATATAAATATTTTGTCTAAGGGACACTTAGCTAAAAAATTTTTTCACTATGTAGGTTTTCATTTCACCATGTTGGTAATTCCTTTTGCTGTGCAAAAACTTATTAACAAGATGAGATTCCAGTTGCTGATTCTTTGAAGCATTTTCTGTGCAATTTGCATTTTGTAAATGAATTCTCTGCCTATCCCTACATCTTCAAGATTTCTACCTAATTTCTCTTCCAGTAGATTTAGTGTTTCTGTTTTAACATGCAGATCTTTGATCCATTTTTGACTTCAGTTTAGTGAATGGTGATAAACATGGGTCTAGTTTTACTCTTTGGCATGTGAAAAGGCAATTTTTCCAGAACCATATATTAAAGCGGCTGCTTTCTTCAAATAGACATGTTAGGCCCCTTTGTCACAGATAAGGCTGCTATTTTTATAATTTTGTCTGCATCTTCTAATCTGTTCCATTGATCTTCAAGTCTGGTTTTTGCTTTTGTTTTTGTTATTGCCAGTGCCATACTGATCGTATCACAGTAGCTTTGTAGTATAATTTAAAAGCAGGTATTGTGATGCCTCAGAAGAGCAACTGTAAATAAGCTCTGCTGATCAAAGGATTACAGTAGCAAGGGAGCTGATATACTAACCTGGGAAGTTTTTTTTTTTACATAGTAATGGACTTTCTTTCTCTCTTTGTTAACTTGTCATTGACCATTAGGAATAGTCTAGAATGTACTTGCAACTGGCTGTCTTTAACCTTTTCTCATCTGCTTCTCATTTGTCTGACTCAATCAAGGAAAAAGACCCTAAGAGAGTAAATAATTTATCTGAACAAACCTGCAATTTGTATTCAACTATAATTTGCTTCTCAAATTTAAAAGTAATCTATTTTTTCAGTTAGCTATAGGATAAAATGATTTGCTTCAAATCAAAACTTTTGTAGGTATAGATCATTGGGTAATTATTTTCTACCCATTAGGAAAAAAAGAAAGGGCCTTAATCTTCAGCATAAAACAATTAACTTAAGGTTAAAATTATTAGGAAATAATATTTGTGAACCGAGAAGTTGATTGTAATGAATATTTAGAAATTTATTGTCTTAGATTAATTGTTAAAGAAGCAGAAACTTCTGATGATTATGATTCAGGAATGAGCTTGCCAAAGTTAAGAAACAATTCAAAGTACTTTTCCATTTGGATTTTTAATACTAGCACACAATTGATTAATTTTTCTTTTCATAAAATTTTTAGTACTGGGGCTGGGGATTTAGCCTGCCTTGCTAGCATATGGTCATGAGTTTGAGCCCCAGTACTGATAAAAATTTTTTAAAAATTTAGTACTATATTTTGAAATTGTGTGCTCAGTGGTACAAAATTACTTTCATTTTAGCCTGTTTTTCTTTTCCATAAATATATTGTTTACTGATTAAATTATTTATGCATTGTTTCAACAGTTATATATTGAAATATACAGTGTACATTCATTAACAACTGTGATATTTTACAAATATATTTCTTTTTTTTAAAGAGAATAAAACAAAAGAGGGCAGAACAAAGCAGATCAGAACAGAACAACATAAGCAACACAACACTTTACAATAAGACAACCAGACATTAACAGTAGTTATCAAAATATCTCTTTCTCTGCTATAGTTGAGCATAGTTTCAAATACAATAAATATCAAGCATAACACAATAGTATAAAACCATTCAAGAGAATGAAAGAATTACAGGACATTCTGAACAAAATAACAGAGAATGATCAATGGCTACTATAATATCTTATTTTCAATTAAAAAATTTGTTTACGCTATCACATATATTAAAATCCCAATAAGACACAACATGATAGAACCGATGGTAATAGCAGAGTAGAAGCATGGTAGGACTTCTAAGCAAGATGATATTAAATCAGCAATGGCTGCCATAATGGTTTGTTTTCTTCAAAACAGCTGTTCATACCATCACAGATAATAAGGTCAAATAAAACATAATAAAACCATTCCAACTGATGAATGAAAACATTGAAAGGCTTCAAAGCAATGAAATGGGAAATCATGATTACCATAAAATCTTATATACTCTTACCAACTGTCACACTAGGGAGACTATATGGTATTTACCCATGTGAGTTTGGTTTATTTCACTTATGAGTATGGTCTCAAGTTGTGTCCATTTATGTATGAATATCTCAATGTGATCATTTTTTATAGCTGAGTAGTACTCCATTGTATAAAAATGCCACAACTTTTTTTATCCATTCCTCGGTTAATGGGCACTTAGGTTGTTTCCAGGATCTGGCTATTACAAATTGTGCTGCTATAAACATGGGTGCACATATATCACTGTGATATGATGTTTTCAGATCTTCTGACTATGCCTAGAAGTGGAATAGCTGGGTCAAATGGGACTTCCAAACCCAGCTTTTTGAGGAATCTCCAGACTGACCTCCACTGTGGTTGCACCAGTCTACACTCCCACCAACAGTGTAGAAGAGTTCCTTTTCCCCACAGCTTCTCCAGCATTTGTTGTTGGTAGTGTTTTCTATCTTGGCCATTCTTTCTGGAGTGAGATGGAATCTCAATGTGGTTTTAATTTGCATTTCTCTAATGACTAATGATGATGAACATTTTTTCATATATTTATTTGCCATTCGTATTTCTTCATCTGAGAACTGTGTATTCATTTCAGATGCCCATTTTTGGATTCGGTCTTTGAATTTCGAGGGTCAGATTTTTTTTTAATTCTTTATAAGTTCTAGACAGAAGTCCTTTGTCTGAGGAAATGTCCATGAAGATTTTTTCCCAATTTATGGGTTTTCTTTTCACTCTGCTGGAAATCTCACAAATATATTTCTTAAATGGTAACTACATCATGATATTCACTTTACTATGAAATAAAGGAGATGCTTGCTTTTTATATTAGCATTATCACAAGCAATATCAATTTCAAGATAAAAGGTAAAACCTTAAAAGGGTTTGATGAGAAATAGAACCCTATTTAAAGATCAAACTCTATAGATGAATCTTTCCAAAGTTCTTTTCTCTATGGATCAACTTTTTTCAATTACTAGATAAAAATAAAGCCAAAAAAAGGGAGGGAAAATTAAAATGATTGAAATTTTCAAATCTGCATTATCAAATATACATAATTAATGTTTCTTCTCAGCAAGGTATGGTCATTAAAGTGTTCTTTGGTACTGTTGCACTATTTGGACTGCATTATTTCATAAATTATGTGAATTTATATTTTTTTATAATTCTATTTAAAGAGAAAACAAAACAAAACAAAACAGAATAAAGGGTAGCAACAATACAGTATTCCAAGGAAAAAAGGAAAAGAACAACAACCTAAAAACCTAAAAGAATTATTGCTTGACAAATTACATACTGACTTCTTGGAAATAGTTGTTCAGTTTACAAAGTTAAAACATGTAAAGTAGACATTCAAACAGTGAGACTGTCAACAGTTCTGCTCCACAGTCTGACAAAAACAGCAATATGGTCATCCATCTTACCCATGCAAATACACATGCAATTATATCAAAAGGGTAAAATTAAACACAATAAACAGAACAAAGCAGATCACAAGAAAGCAATGTAAGAGACATAAATTTCAAAACTAGACAATGGGAGATATTCACTCTCTATTATATTGACTCTTGTTTTGGTCCAAATAGTTGTCCATATTGTCACATACAGGGAATTCACATGAAACAACCTTGTATGGAATTGATCTGAGCAGGATGAGGAGGGCATTTCAAGTCTTCAAGATCAGACATTAGGGAAGCCAAGAATGGCTGTCATAGTGTCTCTCATTCTTCTCAAAACAGCTGTCCATACCTTAATGTGTGTTGAACTTAAACAAGGCTAAGCAAGCTAAGATCACTTTGAACGAAAAGTGATAGTTTTGCTGGACTTCACATCATGACATTATGGAATCAGCACTGGGTATTGTAGTGTCTCTTTTTCTTCAAAGTAGTTGTTCATTTCAACATGTGTTATATAGTTGGTTCTCATAAACTGTTTATAAGCTCTACACCTGCATGAGTCTCTACACATATATCTATCATTTCTATATTAGCAGGAAAAGCAAAACAAAGCAAGATAAAACAAAACAATTCCTAGAAAAGCATGAGGCAGAAAAGTCACATAAAACCACAATACAAGGTGATCTACAATGGTTACCATGGTGTCTCAGCAGTGTATATAATAACATTAATACAATCAAAGCATTGGAGATAAGACTTCAAAAGCAAGTAATATTCAAACTAGAGTGGGTATCTTAGTGAATCTTGTCATCTTCAGTGTAGTTGCCTATACAATTAGACTTGATGCTATCCATCATAACAGATTTAAATAAAATCAGTCAATACAGAGTAGCAATCTAACAAACCAGATTCAAATAATATCAGTCATAATAAGACAGTGTAAGTTATAAAGGGCTTCAGATTAAGTTGATAGGAAAATTAGGGATGATTACCATAATATGGTGTCTTATTTTTGAGATATCTGACCATGTCCTCAAGTCTAGTGTAAGTAGACAAACTGGAACAGCACATAATCCATCCAAGCAGAGTGGTGAAAATAATGTAAATTTTAAATCTTGTTACCCCATTAACAGTATCCTCTGCCTTCATTTTTTAGACAATTCCTCCCCTTTCACTCCCATGGGGTGCACTGCTTGTTTTGGGTCCCACTGCCTACCTATAAAGAGCATCTCAAAGGACCCTATTTCCTGATCTACTCTGCTTGTGTTTCTCTCTGTTACTATTTTGAGGCCCTCTATACTAGAGATTACAGCCAATCTTCTCTGCCTCATTTCTGCTATTCTATTTTTCTGCCATTGATAGTCTATTTTTCTCTTCCACTCCACTGTCTGTCTTGTTCACTGAGTCCTCTCTGCCACTGTTCCTGAAATGCTCATATTCTTGTTCTCTCTCCCTAGAATGTCCTTCAGTATTTTTTGTAGGGTTGGACTGGTGGTCACAAATTCTCCTAGTTCCTCTTTGTCATGGAAGCATCTTGTTTCTCCATTAATTTCTAGAGAGAGTTTTGCAGGATACATCAATCTGGGCTGGAGAT
>PVJX010016235.1:0-40800 GCA_004027295.1 Dolichotis patagonum
CCCCAAACAAAACAAAACAAAAACCTGCAGTGACCTATGTCTCTTCTGATCAGTCTTGGCTTGAAATACACTTTGTGTGCCAACAGAATAGGCCTGCTTTTTTCTGGGCTCCTGTCACTTGGGGTATTGTTTTCCATCCTTTGTCTTTCAGTCTATGAACTTCTTTTAGAGTTAAATGTGTTTCTTGTATGCAGCACACTGTTGGATGTTATTTCTTGATCCATTCTCCCCACAGACATCACTGTTCAATATAGTTCTGGAAACATTAGCCAGAGCAATTAGACAAGAGAAAGAAATAAAAGGATATGGATAGGAAAGAAAGAAGTTAAATTATCCTTTTTTGCTAATGCTATCCTTTTTTGCTAATGGTAATGGCTGTACCAAAAGACTCCTAGACTTAGTAACCAAATTCAGCAGCATAGCAAGATACAAAATCAACCCTCAAAAATTAACAGCCTGGGGCTGGGAATTTGGCTCAGTGGCATAAGCGCCTGCCTTGCAAGCGTGCGGTCGTGAGTTTGATCCCCAGGAACTGATTAAAAAAAAAAATTAACAGCCTTCCTATCTGGGAGTGGTGGGGCACATCTTCAATCTCAGTACTCGGGAGGCTGAGGCAGGAGGATGCTGGGAGTTTGAGACTGCATAGTGAGGCCCTGTCTCAAAAAGACAAAAAACAAAAATAAAAACAAAACAAAAAAAACAACCCCAGCATTCCTGTACACAAACTCCCTGAGAGAGAAAATAGGGGAACCACATCTTTCACAATAGCATTAAGAACGAAATACTTAGGAGTATTTTAACAAAGGAACTGAAAGATCTGTACACTGAAAACTATAGTACTCTGAAAAAGGAAATTTAAGAGTATATCAGAAAATGGAAAGACATCCCGTCCTTTGATAGGCAGAATTGACATAAATAAAATGGCTATACTTCCAAAAACTGTTGTACAGATTTAATGCAATCCCAATCAAAATACCAACAGCATACCTCACAAAGAAAGCAACTCTAAAATTTGTAAGAACTAGGAGAGATCTAGAATAGCAAAAGCAATTCTGGGCAACAAAGGCTAAGGTAGGGAGCATCATGATCCCCAATTTTAAGTCATATTAGAAAACTACTGTGATAAAAACACCAACAGAGTGAAGAGACAACCCACAGAATGGGAAAAAGTTTTATCAACTACTCCTCAGACAAAAGACTAATGTCCAGGACATACAAAGTACTCAAAAAAATCAGACCCCCAAATTTAAAGACCCAATCCAAAAACGGGCATCTGAAAGAAACAGATGCTTCTCAGATGAAGTACAAACAGCTAATAAATACATGAAACAATGTTCAACATCACTGGGCTTTGAGAAATGCAAATTAAAACAACACTGAGATTCCATTTCACTCCAGAAACAATGGCTAACATCAAAAAGTCAAACAGATGCCGGCAAGGGTGTGGGGAAAACAGAGCCCATCTCCAACGTTGGTGAGTGTGTAGATTGGTATACTCACTATGGAAATCAGTATGGCAATTCCTCAAAAGAAACAAAACAAGGCAAAACAAAACAAATAAAACAAACAAAAAAATTAGAAACATAAATTCTATTTGACCCAACTATTTCTTCTAGGTATCATCCTAAGAGTTATCATAGTGACACATGCATATCCATGTTTATAGAAGCACGATTTGTAATAGCTGTTCTAGCTACTGAAAGTAGTCTGTTATGTCCATCAACAGATGAGTGGATCTGTATATAAACATGGTACTTATAGACAATGGAGTACTGCTCTGCCATACAGAAGGATAAACTTGAGTCATTTATAGAAAAATGGATGTACTCTGACACCATAATGCTAAGTGAAGTAAATCAGACACACAAACTTAAATATTCCATGGTTTCTCTTCTATGAGAAACCCAACATACTGTATAAATAAAATGCAAAATAAAAGATATACAATAGGAAAAAATGAGAGAGAAGAGTTACTGCAATCTACTATGAGGAACGTATCTAAAAGTGTCCTTTGATTCAGTACAACTGTCTTATGTGTTTTACATGTTTTCTGGTCTATAGTCTGGCTGTTAATCTGTATTTATGACAATTTGAGAAAGACTTACAGAATAAATAATGTGAAGAATGGCTCCACTTGTTTAATTATCAGTTATTTTCTTTCCAAATGAAATCTTGAAGAATATTTTCTTTCAACTTCAGTGTTTATCCTCATACATTTTTTATTATTTTTCTTTTACCAATACTCCACAGATTTCTAACACTGAGGTAATGAACACTAAATAATTTGCTTCTCCACTACTGTTCAATCTTAGAATGGTGAAAAACCTGCCTGGATAATGACTACCCCTGTCATTTATGCCAACCATCTCCAATGACCCTTATGTCACAATAAGAGGAAAAAAGTGGAAAGCACACACAAGAACTTCATGTCTGCAATTTCATAAGAAAATGTTGAAACAAGATTCTAGTCCACAAAATCTGAGTCCCTTGCCTACTGCCTGCTCCAGGGCAGACTGCCCCCCAGGCGTGGGTGAGCCAACCCCAGCCTCCAGCCCAGGCTCTCAACTTCCTGGGCCCAGTACCTGACCTGACCATGTGAAGGTGAAATTAGATGCTGAAAGTGACAGTGCTTTATTTTACTTTATTTTTTGTGGTACTGAGGACTGAATGCAGGGCCTTGAGCATGCCAGACAATGAGCTCTACACCACGGAACTGCAGCCCCAGCTCAAGAATGCTTTTAACCTCTACAAATACAATGTTCCACTGGCAGTGATGGTGCATACCTATAATTCCAGCATTCCAGAAGGCTGATGCAGGAGGATTCCTAGATAAAGCCCAGCCTAGGGTTGAGGATGTAGCTCAGTGGTAGAGTGCTTGCCTAGTACCTACAAGGTTCTGAGTTCAATCTCCATCACAACAACAACAACAACAACAACAACAAAAAAAAGGAAGCCCAGCTTAAGCAATTTAGCAATTTAGTGAAAGCTTGTCTCAAAATTAGCTAGCCCTGGGTTCAATCACTGGTGCTTCTCCCCCACCCCCAGCAATGCCCTGTGGAGGTACTGTTATTACATTTTATTAGCAGTATTAAAAATGAACTTCCTGTTAAACTAAATAGTGCCTAGAAATTTCTCTGATCAACTGTATTCTAGGGCCAGGGATTTTGCTCAGTGGCATAAATGCCTGCCTGGCAAGTGCGAGGTTGTGAGTTTGATCACTAGTACAAAAAAACAAAACAAAAAACCCAACCAAACAAAAAAACTGTATTATAAACAAGAAGGGGATATTAAGTTCTACATTGTGACAGGAGAAAAAATAGGTGGTGAATGGCCACAGGAACTCTGAGGTCTGTAGTGGTCTCCTGCATGTAAAAGTGTATTTCATACAGCTCAGACAGGAGTGAAATTTGGAAAATCAGATAAAATATATATTCACAAGCTCAGCAGAAAGCAAAGTTTAAATCCCAAGGTCTCAGGTAAAGTTATTTAATCTTAAAATCAGGGCAAGGGAGTGAACACCTGCCCTCCCGCTAAGCCCACGAGGCAGTGGTGGTTCCTGAGCACCAAGGCTGGCTGGGGCTGGCTTCACCCTGACCTAGGGATCTCTTGGCTGTGACTATGCATGTGACAAGCAGAACTGAAAGGCCAACAACCCTTCTAGGCACTTAGGACTTGTCACACACCACATGGCCTATACCAGCCTTGGTGCTGCTCCTTCACAGCCACAGGGAAACTTCTGTTCTGAGTGACAAATCTGATGGATGGGGAACCTGCGGCCATACCGATTAGGTGTACACAGACCAGGGCAAGAAAGAAGGTGCTGAGAGCTAAGGGAAAATGTAAACAAAATTCCCAAGAAATGCTTACCTCAATGACAACACTCTCAGCTCAACATTAAGTCTCAACCTCAGAGGGTGAAATAAGATAAGGAGGACACTACACTTTATAGCCAATGTACAGAAACAGACAAGTAAGGGTTAGGAGTACAGCGCAGTGGTGAGCATCTGCCTAGCATGCACAAGGCCCTGGGTTCCTATCCAGCATGGAAAGAAGGAAGGGAAGAAGCGAGAGAGGGGGTGAGTATCGGTTCAGGGGCTTTGCATGAAAGGGTCTTGTGGTAGACAGGTGATAGTGGTGATGTCTGGGCACAGTGGAGACTCAAGAGACACAGGCTCTGGGGTTGTCCTTTCCATGAGCACCACAGCCCGTCCTGTGCTCCAGGCATTGGGGTTAACAGGTGGCAGCTCTGTCCTAGTTCACTATGCTATTTTCTCAATTCTCATGCATTTTAACAGTCTCAATAATGAAACAATTATAAAGTACCTGCATACTATTTTAAAAGAAAATAAAAGATTACCAAGCCATTATAAAGAATATCCCCAGCCTCAAGGGGTGATAGCTAACAACCTGGCCCGTTTATACTGAGTTCTGCTGAATCTGATGTTCTAAATACAGTCCCTTAAAAGAAGTTAATATAACCATGAAGTAGGCAAGGAACAAGCACAACAAACTCTGGTTGTGTTTACATGAACAATCAGGTGGCTCATGAAAGAGGCTCACTTCCTAATGTTTGTGTCTCTGTGCTCCTATGTTTATTAAATAGGCAGCTTCTAAATAAACGTTCATTGAATTTACCCATCTGTGGCTAAAAAGTCAGAGTGGAAGGACATATATAATGTGAAGAATGCTTTTCAATCTTTCTGACTTAATACTATATTTCAGCTTTAAACAAAATTTTCATTATATAGTTTTTGCATCAACATCCTACAATATAAGAACAATCTTTATAATATACGTGAATTAAAAACGGGTCAACGCAAAACTGTAGTGAGCATCTAACTATGCAACAAAAGTTAAAAAGAAGTTCCTCAGTAAGTAGTATCCTTTTAATATGCACTAGAGTTAGTGGGTTTCCCTGAACACAACACAATGAAAGATTTGAAATAGAGGCAGCGATGCCTTCATACTGAATTCCAGAAAAAGTACAGTAGCAAGCCAGTGCTTTCTAGTGGGGAGACAGATAGATCAGCAGCTGGAGGCAGAGAAGCTGCCGGGGAGCCAGTGCTCGCTATGTTACCTCGGTGCTGGGACAATGTGTACCTGGGAGGATGGGTCAAATGCACCAGAATCCTGGTACTGGTCATGTGGTCCACAACAGTCCAGGACAACAGCTGAGAGCTTTGAGCTGCCTTGGGCAGAAGCCTAAAGTCAACTAAGAACAGACAGTGTACAGTTCATGGCAAACTCCGCCTTTCACTTTATTTCAGGATGTTAGTGAATGATCATTGGTATTTCAAGTGTGGATCACATAAACAGTGCAGAATGTGGAAAGCAGAATTAAATAAGTAACACACTGGCTATTAATGCCAGAGTCCTTGAATATCAGGTCATAAATATAACCAATATGATGAGCAAGCACACCTCATATTAATGATTTTCAGTTTCTATGATTAAAAAAAATATTAAACTGCATTGCAACATTCTGTCATATCATACACTGGATACATGCAGTGGAAGAGTACTGGGGTATACACAGTACAAGGTCATGGCTCAAGCTGAAGGTGAGAGGGAAAGTGTGGAACGAGAGGTTTTCACATACGTGTGTACGTCTGATGGTATTGTCCACTGGGTCAGGTTCATTATGTGGCTGCTGGGTATGTCTACACCAGCTTGCATAACATCCCACACTGCCTTTTCCCCACAAAGATCTACTTCTGCATAGAGTAGAAAAGAAATGGTGGTAAAAAAAAAAAAAAAAAACCAACTTCAAATTCTTTGAGTTCCAGCCCTGGTGTCCATATTCCACTGTAGACACCTGAAAATATTAAGAACAACTTAAAAATCTGCTTGGTTATAAATGTAGAAATAAATACAGGTTAAAGCCTAAAATTAGTGGACCTCTTTTTTTGCTTAATACTTTTTTCTTTTTTTGACAGGACTGAGTACTGAGTCCTGGGCCTTCACGCTGTTTTACAAAGCTAGCCCTTTTTATTTTTTATTCTGAGGCAGTGTTTCACCGAGTCACTGACTTGCCCAGGCTGGGCATGAACTTGTGATCCATCAGCCTCAGCTGCCCAAAGTGCTCTGACTGAAATCTACTGTGATCAATGGGAAAAGGAGAAAGCTTTAAAAAGTTAAACAGAGACATTTGCCAATTTTAGAAGTGAGCCTTCTATTTCAGCAAAAGGCACATTCATGGAAACCTCAATTAAACCAAGGATGTCTCCTCCCTGGTCTACTGGCAGAAGGGCTTCTGTCTCAGCCACTCCTGCTGATAGCCATCTAGAAAGTGAACGAAGAGTTCCTATGGAGGCTCAGTTCTGTCACTGTCTCCTCTCCTTTCCATGCTGCAGCACCTCAGCCCTTGCTCAACTCTGTGCTCAAGCATATTGGGCTGGGCTGAGGGGGGCACCCACCTGCTCCTAGCACCCACACTCCTGTGCACTTGGGGCCTGTGTGCGCCTTGGGGACCGCAGCTGTCTCAGGGCAGCGTCTCCATACTGGATGCCTGAGCCCATTCTTTCCGGGTCCAATTCACCTGAGGACCGAGAGAGGACTCCTTTAGAAGAATGGTTATGCATCTGAGATCCCCAAATACATGAAGTGAAGAAAGCAAAGCACACACCATGCCTCTATGCCACTGTGTTGAGGTGAGGATAAATGAAAATTCATGTGAATAGACATTAAATATCTCTAGAAGGGTGAAAAGGGCTGTGATAATGGCTGGCTTCAAATTTAGGATGACTGGAGACAGGAGAGGTGGCACTGGAGGGAGATTTTCTACTGTATATTCTGGTACATGCTAAATTTGGAATTCTGCGAGTAGAGGATGTGTGCAAAATTAATCAATTCAAAATTAAAACCAGAGATACCACTGTTCATTTAATAGGTAGGTAAAACTCTTAACTCTGACAACATCTCTGTGATCCTGGCTTCTGTGACGTGCCTGTCTGTGGGAGGAAGGGTGATGCCTGCATTGATCCTAGTTGCTGATGTGCCAACATACATGCCCTCTTAGGGAGCTCATGTCTCATACCCTCAGCCTGTATGAAATGACACTGAGAACGTCCCTCTGTGCAGCCTGGTTCCAACAGCAAGGTGCTGGCCAAAACCCAGACGTGTGTAGTAGACCAGTTCTGTAAGTCATGGGGAAACACATGCAAAACATTTCACACCACATGTGTGACCCCTCATTCCTGGAGTTAGGTATAAACCCAGGTGTACGAAAGCTCCTGACACAGACTTGTGATGATTTGTGGGTGTATGTGAAAGAACCAAGGCCTGGCAGCTACTGTGTGCTTGGGTCTATATAACAAAGGAGAAGAAACAATGGTTTCTAAACCCCATTAATATAGGGTTCAACAGAGTTCACTGTCCATGGTGGATGTCAGACTTGTGGGAGAGAGCATCTAGAGTGCCATGCCAGGTATGGCTGAGGACTAGGACTTCTACAGGGCCCCAAGGGACCAGGGCACAGTTCGGGTGAGCACCAGCGACCATAAACTGAAGACCATAGTCTTCTCTGAGGACTGAGGGTTGCTTCTGCTTCCTCAGTTTCTTTACTGTCATCTCCCATCATCTGCCCAGCTGCTCCCTCTTCCAGACATGTAGCCTCCTCCTCTAGGAAGCCCTGCCTGGCAACCTCTGTGCTTGGGCTGGGGAAAGCTCCCCTCTTCCATATTGCCCTGGCAGCCTGTATTGCCTCTTGATCACCCCAACTTATCCTGAGAATTAGAGCTGTTTTTAATTATCTGCCAGGAAAGACAGTTTCCTGAGGGCAAGGGCTATAGTTTACTCAGCTTGACAAAAGACAGGCACTCTTGACTGCATTAATTAAATGGTGAATGTTCACGTGTAATTCTGGAGAAATGTACCTAAATATCGACTTTAATAAACTGCAACTACATAGCCCATTGCTGCCTACATTAGGATTACTTTAAATTATTTTTACAGTAGTAATAAATACAATAACGTATACTGCAACTGAGGTGTGTTTAATTAGCTCAGAAGTTACTTTCAACTGCATGGCTCCTGATGCCCAGTCTGCAGTGACCATCTTTATATGTTCTGCTTGCAACTTCCTCAGCCCACACAGCTTGCCCAGTCTTGTAGGACTTCTAGCCCTGCAGATCAACATGCTGCTGACAGATGCCACCCAAGGCCTATTCTTTCTCCATATGTGATGGGCTCCAAAGAGACTCGACTCTAGGAGTACACCCTCCCACCAAAATCCTGCTCCCTCCACTGGCTGGGCCTACTTGCTGTGGTAGTTGCAAAGACCACACTGGCAAGGGGGACTCCAATCTCAGCCATGGGACTTTCAAGCCCATGAGAGGAGTGTCAGGGTGGAAGGTAAAGAGAGAGTGGGGCCTGTTGTACCTAAATTCATTAAAGGGTGACACCAAAACAGAAGAGTGTCTACTGAGGGGAGAGATTTACCTGATTCGATTTTGTTAAGTATTTTTCTTGCACACTGCACGAAGGCCTCTTCTACATTCTCCCCTGTTAGTGCACTTGTCTCCAAGAACATCAGCTCTAAAAGCGACATCAAACAAGACAGAGGCCACATTTAGAAGATGATCTTAATATCCAACTACTAACAGGCTCCTCAGCATTTTCTTACAATAGCAGAGAAAATGTAACTCATGGCCTATGGCCATCTGTTTCAATAAATACAGAACCAATAGAGTGTGTAAAATGTTTGCATTGCTAAGCTGTCCCTGAATAGTAACAATCACCTTGTGCCCAAGGTCTGAGGGTGAGCAACAGACTCCACCTGGCAGTGGTCACCAGGGAGAAGGCTGGCTACAGAGAAGCAGCAATGTCTATGTGTATGACAAACACCACACACAAGCATTTATGCTTTCTAGGGCATAGAGATGTTCTTACTTGTGTTAATGCTTCTTTAGCCCCAGAGCAGCTGCTGATCCAGGGAAAGGTGTTCTCGCTTGTTTGGGAAAAATGTCATCTCTCTGGCCTCTGGTCCTCACTGGCAAAGGTCATTCCTCCACCCTGTCTCCTGTGTTGTCACATTCTAATCAGCTCTTCAAAAATTAACCCTAACCTGCTCACTTCATGTTTACTCTCAGCAGAAAACCTGTTAAGCTATAAGAGCAGGCTGGGGTCTTAAGAGGCCAATTAAATACTGACAGTAGGATATTCTAGTTCTTGGTTAACTTTCAAAGATAAAGTTAGGTAAAAATGTCTGAATATTTATTATTCTTTTATCCATAAGCAACCATTAACTTTATGTGACAGCCTTGGGTATTTTCTGTGCAAATTCAGAGAAATTTCAGTTGCTATTTTTTTTTTTTTTTTTGGTACTGAGGATTGAACTCACTGCCTCATGCTTGCCAGGCAGGTGCTTATGCCACTGAGCTAAATCCTTGGCCCAATAATGTAGTACTATGACTTAAATGGTCTTTTTTTTTTTGTACGAAGATCGAACTCACAACTTCGCGCTTGCCAGGCAGGCACTTATGCCACTGAGCTAAATCACCAACTCCTTCAGTTGCTTTTGAATGTGAGTAAAATAAAGCCAGTAAACCAAATGTCTCTTCAACTTGCTACTTAAGAGTAACTATGTCACTGACATAATTTCAAAATAGATTTGACAATGTTCTAACCCCAAACCTCATAGTCAGAGACTCTGGACCATTATAGAATGCTAATACATTTGCTTTTATCTGCACAGTAACTTGTAGGCAGAAGGCAATATACTGACAATAGGCTAGATATGCCTAAGTTATTAGTGGAAATTCCACATCTCTGAAATATAGTTTAGTCTCAAAACTCAAGATATCTTAAACCCAAAGAAATGCCATCAGGCTCAGATCTGCCCTTGAGGAAGGTGGGAGGGAGGTCACTTGCCGTTCTCTTGCGCGAACCTGGAGGCTTCAAGGAAGGTGACTTCCCGGTCGGTGTCCAGGTCCTTCTTGTTCCCGCAGAGGATGATGACGATGCTCTGGCTGGCCAGCATTCTGGCATCTGTTAACCAATTAGTAAGCGCATTGTAGGTTTCTCGGCTGCGTAACATAAGATTGTGAAAATAATACATGTATTTTATAAAACTAGCAACTCTTTCCAGTCACTTGTACTATTCACAAGCCTTTTCAACAATTCGGGTCAGGACAACAGAACCTTCAAGGTAACTCAGGCACCCTGAATGCACCTTGATACTAGAACCTCAGGGTATAAGCAACAGAATGTAAGGGTCCAGAAGGAAGAGGAGCCCTGCATCTCTAACCCACAGGCACCTACTGCACTCTGAGTGTAGGAGGCCAACACTGGACCCTGCTAGGCCATTTAGTGAGTTCCTGAACTGCTGTGCTTTGTCTCACAAGAATGCACCATGCAGACTTTCCTTCCTAAGAATTTGGTGACAATGACTACTTTAACTCTCCTTTGCCATGAAAAGCCTGAAACCCAGAGACACTAAGAGCCCAAGGTCACAAAACAGCCACCAGTAAAGCAGGACCTGACCAGGTCTGTCCGCTCCTGGACCAAGTATCTGCCCTCCCACACTAACGAGCACTAACTCCTGATGACCTTGGCAAGACAGGCCTCATACTGCCAAAAGGCCAGAGCAGGAGGACTGGACTAAGAGAGTTGCCATCTCCTCTTGGATGCCCAAAGGTAAGTGGCTATGTGGTGTCCTCTTTCTGAACGGTTCTAACCAAGAGGACAACCTCAACAGTGCCCTGGGAATGCATCTTTTAGGATGATGCTGCAAACCCTAGGTCAACACTTTCTGTCCTTCGAGGACAGTATGTTCTATAACCTATACTGTCTAATGCCACACCAGTCATGTGTGATACTGAGCACCTGAAATATGGAAGTGTGACCAAGGGACTGAATTCTTGATCTCAGCTTCAATTAAACTGCTACATATGACCAATTACTACCATGTATTTTATACTGATTTAAACTTCCTGTAACTGCATCAGCATTACATGGTTATTACCTTTGTCTCATTGACAAACTCAAGCCCCTGCAGCAAAGGCCCAGTGCCTATTGAATTGCATGGGCAGTGGACAGAGCTGGGGTTTGAACCCAGTCAGTCAAACCCCAGAGGCTTTGCCCTCTGTGTCTCATAATTCACTTGTTTTAATTTTTTTTTGAAACAGGGTCTCACTAGTAGTCCAGGCTGGCCTTGAGCTCACTTTGTAGCCCAGGTTGGTCTTGAACTCACAACAATCCTCCTGCCTCAGTGTCCTGAGTGCTGAGATTATAGGTGTGAACCACCATGTCCCGCTCACAACTCACTTCTGGAGTCTCTGGATGCATAAAGCTTTGTGAACCTTAAAGAACATGTGTGGGCACCATGTTAAGATGCAATAAAACAGGATTGCTCTATCAATCTAAAGCCTTAAAAATACTTTTCTCTGTATGGTAGAATAGTAGCTGGAACCACATCAAAGACCTCTAAGACACATAAGGAAGGGCTGAAGGGCTTTTTGGATGCTATCTTGTGCCCACCCAAGAACACAGACATATACATGGGACCTCACCAAGACTGACCTCCAGAATGGAGGGTACTGGGTGGCTTCTGCCATGGGGAGCTGGCATTACCTGGTGATGTCATAGACAAGGAGGGCCCCGGCCGCCCCTCTGTAGTAGCTTCTTGTCACAGACCTGGAAGAATTACACGGGTTTCACTTTCAACCAGTCAGGACCCATTACTACAAAAACCTACCTTCCCATGGAAATGCCAGGCCCCCTCTGTAAACTATACCATAGGGAAGACCCTGATTCAAAAGAGAGAGCACTCCTGATCTCTGCATTTATGTGAAAGATTTTCTGCTGGAAACTGTTTCAGAAAAAGTGGCAAGAAGTAGACATTAGGCTAGGACAAGCAGGGTGTCCCCTAATGTGGGGCAGTTCAAGTGTGCTGTCCATGAAACAGGAAAAGGAGGCTAAGGTGTGTGTAGGTGGTGAGACCTCCCCTACCCTAGATGAGCATGGACACTCAGTAGGTCCTCACCCTTCTGTGGGGACCACCATGCCATACCCTATGATGCTCCTTCACCTCTTCCTGGGCCTTCTTTCCTTCCCAACTCCACCTGCCTCCATAAAGGGCTTACCCTTTCAACCTCAAGGTTTGTTTTCATGCAGCATTTCCTCCCAGCATTATCAACCTTTCAGATTTTCCCCAGTACCGAAATGGAATTCCCTCTGGCACCTCTCATTTCAAGAAATGGCACACAGATTCTCAGCTTGAGCTACAGTACTCTGTTTTTTTGGTGGTGGTGGGGATATAGTGTCTCTAAAGCTGGCTTTGAATTCATGATCCTCCTGCTTTAGCCTACCTAGGGCTGGCATTACAGGAGGGCACCACCACTCCTGGCTCCTACTTACTTCTTTTGTTTTGTTTTGTCTTGCTATGTAGTTCACATTGCCTTTGAATTTGTTTATATAGCCCAGGTTGGCCTCAAATTCACAGCAATTCTCTTGCCTCAGTCTCCAGAGTGCTGGGATTACAGGTGTGTGCCACCACACCCGGCTTCCCACTTACTTTTTAATAATTTATTTTACAAAGCTTTGACATGTGATTTCTTATATAAATTATTGAAATCTACAAATATAAGTACCTAAAAATACTTTTTGAATGTATTAAAAGTTTTGTAAAAGGAATTTTGACCAGTGTAACACACATCCATAGTTTTTGGTGGCTGTTTTGTTTCTCTGTTTGTTTCTAAATTGCCCAGGCTGACTTTGAACTTCTGATCCTCCTGCTTCAGCCTGGGATTACAGGTGCGCCCCACCAGGCCTGGCTCTCATACACATACATAGTTTTAAGGTAACATGTTCCTTTGTGTCCTTTAAATGACACAGACACCTCCTGCTCCCCTCTGCAGGAGCTCTGAGCTCTTGGTTTTTCTTTTTATGATGGTTGAATGTGTCAGTTTGAGAAGTTCTGTTAAAAGAAGCTTAACTAAATTGGCTCAGAAACTCTACATCCCAGGGTGTGGAAGAGCCACCCTAGGGTGGCTTGCCACCAGAACTGTGCAAAGAAGAAATGAGGAAACATGGATCTGCTTCTCTTTCTTTGCAGGACCAGTCTTTGCCTTCACCTTGGATATCATCTCGGCTCCAGCGCAACCCTTTAGCCTTATGGTGTAGACTCTTCAACCTCCCATGGCAGACTCATCAGCCTCCTCATAAAGACTTGCACAGGACACTGCAGTGAGTTTGAGACCTTGGACTGAATCCTTCAGTCTCCAGTGTGCAGACACCCTCTGGACTCTTTCTCATCCAACTCTGTGGGTGACCATTGTGAGGCAATCTTATAAATTCCTACACATTTGGATATCTTGTGTTATATGTTTCTCCAGTAAAACACTGATATACTTTTATCAAATGATGCAGTCAGGAAAGGATGCATGCTGAACACATGCGTACATACTCTTCTGGGCACAAGAGAGACACACACCTACAATGATAAGCCTTACAGTCTCTTCTGGCATTTGCTTCTGTAGTTCAATAAAATGTCCTGAAACTCTAAATTACAAGTCTTGGAGTTGACTGTGCCCTGCTCTGGCAATGTCTAAGTAATCTGAGGTTACTCAGGGGCACATGCTATATTTTGTCCTGGTCCTTCCTTGCAGTCCACTCTGACCTTGGACCCTGCAGGCCTCATCACTTCTTCTGGGCTGTGTCTCATCCTGGCAAAGCAGGTGCTCTAAGCTCAAGCAGAGAATGTGAAAGAATTTGGTTTCCTCCTGTTCCTGCCCAAGGCATTCTGCTTTTATGCTTATACTTACTTCACAATTGGGCTGTGTGTGCAATGAGTCTGAAGGTATCTTTCTGAGTTTTTGGTGTTTTTAGTTCCTAGTGTTGCTATTGATGGTCCACTGCAGTTCTAATTTCCAATATAACATGTGACTGTTCTCCCTGCTTGAAGCTTTTCTGGGTTTGTGCATCATCCTGGTGTTTTGACACTGTGCACTCTGGCCTGGCTCTTTTTAGAATGTTGAGTTCTATCTTGCTTTTGTAGTTGTAGGATGCTAACCAAGCAACTGTCCTCATCTGCAGTGTTCTGAAGCCATCATCCTAAGCACAGCTGCAACTGCACTGTCACCAAAGAGCGGAGGACAGAATGTTTTGCAGGATGTATGCCATTCATCAGAATGTGCTTCAGTCAACAGAATGACCATCACATGAGGTTAAAAAAATTCCTCCTTAGAAGGGAGATACAGAAAAATGTGTCTGTACCTTACTCTGCCTCCATTTCCGTCTGAACACATACCATGGATGCACAGTGCTGTGTTCCTAACAGTGAGTTGGCCTTTAAATTCCAGGGCCTTACTGAGGCTCTTCAGTGACCTTTAGGATCAGCGCTGCATGCAGCTAAGCCAAGGTTTAGCTGTCGTATCTATGAGAGCTTCCAGAGTAGAATATCTGAAGTCACTGCTGGGGGGGAGGGTTGGGTGTAAGACCCTATATTGTGAAAAAATACAATTAATTCTTTTGAATATTTTTATCAAGTTAGAAGAAAAGCTACCTGAATCGTTCTTGTCCTGCTGTGTCCCATATCTGTAACTTTACATATTTACCACCAACGTTTATTATCTTTGAACCAAATTCCACTCCTATCGTATGATTTGAATCATCTTTGACTAAAAAAGAAAAACAAGAACAAGGTTTTTAATTTTAGGACATTAGCATAACAGGTTTATAGATTTATATAGATAACAGAATTAAGGGCTATACCAATTGAAAATGCAGTTTATCTTAGCTATCCCTTTCTCCAACATGCCAGCTGATAAAAACCATTCATTATTTTAAGTAAAACACAATAAAGCTTTTCCTTCAAGTCCCTCAACATGGTACATTTGAAGGACAGTGGCCGACTTGAACCAGAGATACCCAGGTATCCACTACTGAGAGCTCACATGGTGATGACCGACAGCACACCACTGTGCAGGATGCAGGGTCCGACAACAGGCAGGGCTCTTGGTCTACAATGAGTTGGTGACTTCCAACTGTTCTAGAGGACAGGTGCTCTAGAGCAGAAGTCCTCAATCTTTTGGCACCAGGGACTGGTTTCATGGAAGACAATTTTTCCACGGAGGGAGGCTGGTAGTAGATGGTTTCAGATGATTCAAAGGGGTACACAATGTGCAGTTTATAGTTGGGATAATGCTCTTATGAGAAGCTAATGCTGATATGACAGGAGGTGGAGCTCAGTGGGGCTTCAAGCAATGAGGGAGCTTTGCTTGCTCCCTGGTGCTCACAACCTGCTGTATGGCCCAGTTCCAATAGGAGTAAGGGCCTTTGCTCTAGAGGAGAGGTGTGCAGGCTTGAGTGAGAAGCAGGCTGGAGGTAGGCTGCCAGGCACAACACGGGTGACAGCCTCAGCAGTAACTAAAGGCCAAGAATATCCTGGTTGTGATCCAGGCACCGAAATAAAGTAATCTTTCCCTTGTCACTTCTGGAACATTTGTGGCCTCCAGGGATTCCAGAAGGAAGGAAAGGTTATCAGGGCCTGCCTGGTAGCCTTAGGGCATTATTTTTTGAAGATCTGTCTGATAACATGTAAAAAGCCTTAGCCCAGGAAGAACTGGCTTTAGAATCTATACCAAACCTGGTCATTGAGCAAGAGACCCAACTAACTCTTTACTGGCAGAAGTAGAGGCAACAAAATATAGAAATTTTATTCTCATCACCACCCTCTGCCAAGACTGCCCTGTCTTATTCCCTTTACTGAGGTGCTGAGACATTCCTGCTTCCAGTGTATTTCATGAAGCAAAGTTACTTCTGTTTGGGCAGGTCATTTTCCAGTTTCTCCCAGGATCATAAATAACATTGTTTATTTGAGGGCCTTTTAAGCTCACAGCCACTGGGGTCTCATACAGTCTGGAGTAAAGAACCAGCCTTACTTACCTGGACAACATCCATCAATGGCGGCCAGCCTCCCCCCACCTTGGACCAGTTGTCCTTTCTACACCTTGGCATCCTGCCAGCAAACCAGCATAGAGGACAGCAATGGCCATAGGGCATGTGTCATCTGAAATGGTCCCCAAGGCTTGTCTGGCTGCTCCATCAGGAAATAAGGCTCCTGCCTGGGCCTCCTTTTGCTAGCCTACCACCATTATATCATCATGTAGCATCAGGAAAACAACTATATACTGAACCATTATTAAACTGAAATGCTAACTCAATAAAAATTCAATCATGTAACTAAAAATTTAAGAACATAAAATTTTAAAGTTATTTAAAAGTGCTTTTAAGCTATGACTTTTTCCCCTGGGGGTAAAAAAAAAAAAAAAAAACAGTTTTACTGTAAGCAAATCTGAGCTTCAGCACATTTTCTCCAGACGTGAATGAACGGTTACTGGGGATCACTTACATTTTTTTTCAATAAACTGATGAAGTAAGCAAGATTTGCCAGTTCCTGCATTTCCAATAACCAAGAATTTAAACAAGAAATCTGAAAGACAAAGAGAAATTGTGAAAAAAAATCCTTTAAAACAGGTGTTATGCATTTACTCTTGGTAAAGTCACAAAAGACAATGATCATAAAATTTAATGAAATCCTATTGTTAATGTAACACAAGATAAGAGGTAACTCAATATTTTGTGAAAAAGACAAAACACATGTTGATTTACCTTTTCACATTTGTGTAGTTTTGGTATTCCACTCACATGTTAATTCAGTGATTTTTTTCCAAACTGCACTCTTTGGCAGCTGTTGCTGAAGCTGGAAGGTTGAAAACTACTTTCATAATGAATAAAATTGGTCCCTGCTAGTCATGATTCAAAGAAATCTGCATACTCAGTTGTAAGCAAAATTAACCTAGAGATTTGAAGTATTTTCTGTACAAAAGAGTAAGTTTAACTACAGCAACCTTTGAAAAGCCCACATCTTTTTTTCTTTGAGGTACTGGCGATTGAATTTAGGGCCTTCACACTGAGCTATATTCCCACCCCTTTTAAACTTTGAGACAGGGTCTCTCTAAATCACTAAATTGCCGTAGCTCAGCTTGAACTGCAATTGTCCTCATATGGTCTCCTCCAGTGCTGAGATTACAGGAGTGTACTATGCTTAGAGGAAGTCTTTCTTTTCAAGTTAGGTGTGAGCTGGGCATGGTGGATCACCCCAAGTGTAAGATGAGTCTGGACTACATAATGAAATCTTGTTTTAAAACATCAAAATAACAACAAAAGAAAAACTACCACCCCCCCCCCAAAAAAAAAACAAACCCAGGTATGAGTCTGTTTGCCCTCATGGATTTGCGTGGTTGCTTCTATTCCCTCCTCCCTAGCTTATGAGGAGGACAGCTCAGGTCAACTTCAGGTTGGCACAATGAGTGTGCAATTTGGCATGTGTGGTGTCTGTGTGGAGAGTTTTTCATTTTTTCGTCAGTAGTCATACACTTACTTTGGAATACCATTTTGCAAAATGAGAATACTGGATTTCCAAAATGGAATTAGTTAATTATGAAGTAGAATCAAGAACCCCTCACTGCCCTCAGGGTTTTCTTTACTTGAGAACTGTAGCCCTCCTTAGCTGGAGACAGCACACCACAGCTCCCTGTCTCTTACCCACCCTGGCACCAGCCCTGACCCACATGGCTGGCCCCTGCTGCCCAATGTTCTGTGGCCACAAAGGCCCCACAGGTTCCCTTGTGTGCACACGTGATAGTATCACCTCCATACTCCTTCAGAGCTACCTGCCTTGGTTGCTTTTTCCCCCAGTGATGCTGCTCAGAGAATTGCTGGTGCTCAGCCGGCCCTGTTACCTGTTTCTCAGATCTACATCCACCCTCTCAAATGGTTGCAGGCAGTTAGACTTACAGAATAGTGTGTGAGACTAGCAATCATAAGATACAGAGCTGTAAGACATGTCAAGCAAAACCTGACAGAAGGAGAAGCACAAATGGACAATCCCCAGTACCTGAAGACCTTGCCATGAAGTGAAAGGTGGCTCTAGGTTTGGCAGTTTTGTGTAAAACTCAACATTTTTCTACTATACTACTTAGCAAATCCCAAGCATTTATCTCACAGGCATGAAAGGTTCAGGTTCACACAGATTCCTATATGAATGCTGATGGCAACTGTGCTCAGAGTAGCTTCAAACTGCAATCCTTAAGACTCCCTTGGACAGGCAGAGGCCGAGCTGAGGCTCACACTGAGGAAGACGGCTCAGCATGAAGGAAGAATGACCTCCTATTCATGTAGGAGGCCTTCTAGCCTCCTACCCATGGTATCTGTCTGTATGGCATATACCAATCACAATGGTGGACGCTAGCTGCAGCAGAGTGCCAGGCCGGAGAGGGACTGCAGGTAGAATCTGCTCCTGTGACCTATTCCCTAGACCCCAGAAGGGCAGCAGCTGCCACACCAAGGAATCATGGTAGCAGAGAGGGCTGGAGTGGTCAGGGCAGCGTGGAGAGTTTACTCTACAATTGATGCTAGGGATGGTCTTGAGTTTTCAAGAAAACGATGTCGCCTTCAGTGATGACACTGTGCTGCCTTCTCAGGGGACAGTGATGAGATAGTTCTGTCTTCCCAGTTTCTCCCTCAAGGAGCACTCTGTTTTTAAGATTCCCAGAGATTAGAGGAAAGTCATGTCACAAGTCTCCTCCTGGGAGAAAGAGTTGGTGCTGGGAGGGCATTATGGTATGGGTGGAATGGAGTCACAAGGGAAAGGATTCTTTGTTTCTTAGGTCTAGGGCAGTGATGGTGAACCTCTTAAGTGACTAACAGTCCGCTGTGGCATGCATGCCATAGTTTTGCCACCACTGTGCTAGAGTTTGTGAAGACTGAGGTAAAATGAAGAAGGTTCTTGAAGAGGAATCAATGTTGAGATAAATGATGAGCTGCAGATCTAGACATTAAGCTGAAAATATCTGTGAGCTGGCATGGTAGGGATTTTGGGCAGCAGTTATTTATGGGTCAATCACAAAATGAGAAATGAAATTGTCAAGGCCACTAGGGAGGGAAGGTGTCCTAATCACAGTCAATTGAAGCGTGAAACCAGATACTGTAGATGAAAAATACCAATAGCTTCTTGGAAAGCTGTTACAAAAAGTGTGACTGTGATGGGAAGAGGAGATGGGGAATGCAGAGTGGAAGTCACTCCACAGGATCAGAAAGGAGTGGAGAGGATTCAATGGCCTGTTAAGGTGAATGCAAGCACCTGGGCACAAGCCATGAGACTTCTTTTCAGGTAAGAGGGGCGGGTGAATGCATAACAGTGAGAGCAGTCTCCTTCCCAGGCACCCTCCTCTCTACCTCCTGAGGGTGATAAGGACACCTGTGAAGGTTCCAAACTGCTGATGTGCAGAGCAGGGAAAGAAAGGGCTGCTTAGTGCTGCCTAACAAGAGCCATGGGCAGAACTCACACATCTGAATGGGAGCAATGAGAATAGATAGAGGGAGCCTGGGAAGCAGTGGAAGAAGAGAAGGTGATGTGGAGGAACCTTGAAGCCAGGTGCCAACCAACTCTCTGCATGGTGCCTAGGCACCAGATCTTTGGGGCTGGGGACACTGCAAGATGCACAGCAGAGGACCTTGGTAAAGGAGGAAGAGCCCCAAAGTCATAGATGACAGCAACACAAAGGGTTTGGGGGCACAAGACAAAAGAGGACACATTCTTCAGGGGACAGAGAGGCACAACGCCAGAGAGAGGCTGGATTAGGAGAGGCAGGAAGTTTGGGCACGAAGCAGGTGGCCTGTGGAGCACAGGGAACAGGAAGCAGAGAGAAGCGCAGGCAGTGCTCTGCGGAGGCAGCCAGGTGAGCTGCTGTGTGTCTGCACCAAATCCAGCACTGATGAGTGGGACTGGACTGTATCTGTAGCTCAGATTCCTAGCGCCAGCCCAAGCCTGTGACTGCCAGGTGCTCGCTGAGGTTGGTTGACGTGGGAAGAAAGCACCTTAGCAGTGAGCCTGGCCAGCTGTTCAGGATCAAAACTAGCATTTCTTATTTGCTTTCTACTTGATGCAGTAATATCTACAAATACTATCATTCTTCTAAGTGGAAAACTGCCCAGAAAGGAAGCTAGTTGCCAGCACAGGAGATAGATAACATAGATAATAAAGAGGCCTAATGAGCACAGCAGCCCTCAACCAGGAAACAAGTTTTGGCTGCCTTTTGGACTGCTGGGTTTGATTCAGATTTACAAAGAATAAATCCTGCCAACTACTGTATTTAGAAATAGGGGTAAGTAGTTTATCAAGATTTCCTATAGAATACTCCAACTAGGGCCAAGAATACAAAACAAAAAGTGCAGAGAGAGAGAGAGAGAGAGAGAGAGAGAGAGAGAGAATTTAATTGTTCACTGGAAGCTGCATCTGGTGCAGGCCTTCTCCTGCAACCTGCATGGCATACAGGCAGGTGAGCAGTGAGACAGGACAGGACAGTCCTGCAGGCTCATCCTTTCTTCAGTAGCCAGCACTATGACGTCGGCTCCAACACACTCACAGCCTCATAGCCTCACTGCCCTTTGAGATCCACCTTGTAAAGGTATAAAGGTTCCAACCTGAATTCTGGTGGGGGACATTTAGATCACATGTAGAAAATATGGTCAACCAGAGCGTGCAGTGGAGTGGACAGTCTCCAGGGTGGGAATCTGGGTCATGTGTACACGGATGCAGAGGGAGAATCAGCCTCTGAGTCAGTTCTGCCTACAGAGACCCAGGTTCATGGCACAGCAGTCATGGGGACCAGGCATGGTTGCAGTACAGACAACCCACCTCTGCCTGGTTTACACCTCAGCTTGGGCACTGTACCTGTTTTCAGCAGATTTCCTGGTACCGGGTGGAGTGCCTTACAGGACTGTAAAGTGATGCTAGGGATCTTAAGCCAATGCCAATGCCACATGGAAGCTATCGACAGCCTTGCCTGTGGGAAGGCGTGGCCAGGGAGGCCCTGAGCACATGTCAGAGGAAACAAGTGGGTCCCCATCAACTCATGCAGCTTTCATACCTGTGAGCATTTAAAGGAACTTGTTTATATAATGATATACTATATTGTAATAACCATCTTACCTGCACAGTTTTACAAGTGTCTGTACTATGTAGTCTCAGTGGATTTAAAAAGATAATCCAGAGTATGAACCTCATCCCATGCAGATGGGTAACAGGTACAATGTCCTAGGTCATGAACATATTTATGATGAAATTGCTCAAGGTGCCAATATATGAAAAGTAGGGAAACAGCCACAGTCAGCAAATGACTCTCTTCTTTTTTCTGAGTATCATCACAAAGTTGCTCTAAAGAGTGATGTTAGTCTTCAAAATGTCAAAAGATTTTTAGCTAGTTATAAAGAAAGAAAGACCTAAGACTAAATACAAGTACATGTTTGCAAAACAACAAGGGAAATAGCTCATCTGCTTATTTGGAAGCAGGCAGATGTAATGGAACATCAGAAGGATACCCACTAGTCCATTCTGAGGTGGTAACAGCACAGGACACAAGCAGGTGACTGCACAGGTGCTATCCCCCTAAAGACCCAACATAAACTGGGAAACAGGACCCAAAGCTCTAGCACAGTAATGACTGTTTAAGCCAGCAGTTCTAGTTTCTTGCCCTCACAAGAGACAACTAGAAATTCAGGCTCAAGACAAGCAGTGTAAGGGCAGTGGACCTGCCCTCATAGCTCAGCCAGGTGAGGGAAAGATTTTCATCTCAGGAATGCAGGAGAGGTCTCTAGTTTCTATAGGTCATAATGAGGAAGCACACTCACATGGCACATAGCAGCCATTTTGCAACCATGAGGAGAGAGGTGAAAGGAATTTAGCTCCTTGTTGGTATGCTTGAGTTTCTGAATCAACAAACCCTAAAATCTCCTCTCCAGTTACTTTAAATAACATGTTTTCTTATTACTTCAGTTATTTTGAGTTAGGCTTCTGCCACGTGCTAAGTGAAAACATTCTGCTTGACAAAACACCCAAGAGTAAAGCTGGATGTGGTGGCATATGCCTGTAATCCCAGCACTCAGGAGGCTGAAGCAGGATTGCTGCTCGAGTTCAAGGCCACCTGAGTTTAAGGCCAGCCTGAATTACAGTGAGCCTCTATCTCAACTCAGCAAAACAAAACAAAAACAAAATAACACAACCAAGAGTAACAGCCCATTATCTATGAAACAGAAAAATCTGTTAATCTTTAAGGTTTTATTCAGGGTCATATCAAATCAAAGTGTAATTACAGGACTGATAAGTAGACTGTAATTACAGGACTGATAAGCAGAGCAAGGAGAGTTCCCTCAACAAAAACTTGCTAACTGCTAGGGGTTGGATTTAGAACCTGGTCGAGTGCAGTAATGTTCAGAGGCAGGGGTTTTAGGAAGTGATTAGCTCATGTGGGCTCTGACAGCATCAGTACACTGATGAGTTCACAGTTTGAGGCGCTGTGATGGAAACTCAGACGATGGGGTTTAGTTGAAGGGAGTGTTCCCCTGGAGATATTCTTGGGGCTATGTCTTGAACCCCACTATACACACCTTCTGGTCGCTGTGAGGTGAGCAGCTTTTCTCTGTCCTAACATTTCTACCACAATGCTCAGTTGCTCCTTTGGTCTGGAAATAATGGGGACAACAGACCACGATGGAAACCTCTGGAAACCTGAGCTAAAATAAACCTGTCCTCCTTCACCTTGATTTCTTCAGGTATTTTGCCACAGTGAAGGGAACCTGACTAATACTAATGACAAAGCTGAGTCAGAATGTATAGTGACCATGGACTCAGGCCATCGCAGATTTGTCTGACCCTGAGCTCTGGGTGTGGATGGACCGTGCACAGCCCGCCATGGACTCTGTCACTTCCATGGGTGACCAGTGTCCACCTGCTCATCACACTCTTTCCTCAGGCACGAAGTCCTATTCAGTATTCAAGTCAAGAATGACAGCTTCAACAGAGGCCTCTGCAACATGCCTTTGAAGTCTGTGCACTCGTTTTAGGTTTGAATTCTTAGAGGGACATTTATTTTACTATTTTCAAGCTCTGAGTGGATGTCACTTCTTCAGTCCACACAAGGCAAGGTAGAGAAGAGCTTTAGTTAGACTTAGATTTACACTCTACAGAATGCAAATGGCTTTTACCACACAGAAAATACTAAGCTGGCTGTGGTGCTGCGTGTCTGTAATCCTAGCACTCCGGGAGATTGAGGCAGGATTGCAAATTTGAGTTCAAATTGGGCAGCTCTGTGACTCAGCAAGACCCTGTCTCAAAATGAAGGGCCAGAGGATGCTTAGGACGAAGATTCTGGGTTCAATCTCTGCTACTGAAAAAAAAACTTGGGGTGTCCTGGTTATTATGGATCTTTGTTTCATATTCTGTAACAGAGAGGCAAATAGATCATGTCTCAGGAGGAATCAAATCCAACCTCTCAGCATTTGCTGAGGCTAGCTGTGCTCAGGACTATTCAGAGTCAGGACAAAAGGTCACCCCTGCCAACCCTGGCTTCCAAGGAGCTTACAGCTTATCTTGAAGGAAAGATTTACTTTGACCAGAATTAAGAGTGGACTGAATTGCAGCACACACGCACAGAGCCTCACAGGCACTGCACAGGCAACCTCACTCTGTGAGCACCCTATAATACAGGTCAGGCGAGCACACAAAACACAGTTGGAACATTACATACATTCTACATATATTTCTAATTATGACAAAGGAGAAAGAAGCTTTGTTCTGAAATCCCAATTGCTTTTCTACATGATTAAAAATTTATATTTGAGAAGAAAACGATAAACATCCCTATAAAATATAGCCTTTCATTCATAATTTATTAGCATTTCATGATGTGTCCTTTCTTTATCCCATCTAAATATTGTTCACTCCTTCTTAAGATAACTTAAACTGCAAAAGCAGAGCACCCAAGAGAAGTAGAAAGATCAACAGACTAAGGCCTTGAAGCATTGTCACAGAGGAACTTGCCATTCTGGGTGGTGTGGGACTGTGCCTGCCTGTAGTATAACTCTGAGATTGCGGTACCACACTTGGCATCATGCACTTATCTGTGTTGGCCAAATCCCTGGTCAACATAAACTTCTACTGTAGTGTCTGAAGAGAATTTCAAAGAAAGAAAATGTGTAGATATATGATGTTTATTTGACTTTTGACCTATTCTCTAGCATAGCACATTTGTCTCATTATATCTAATAGTGCTACCTTGTATGTCATTTTAGAAATTATTTTTAAAAAAATTTTGAGACAGGGTCTCCCTAAATAGCGTAGGCTGCCTTGAACTCTCTTATGTAGCCACAGCTGGCCTCAAATTTGCGGTGACCTTCCTGCCTCAGTCTCCCAAGTACTGGGATTACATGCATGTGTCACCACACTCATGTCATTTTAGACTTTATTCCATATTCACAGAATGACACGAATATTAAATATTCTTCAAAAGTGCACAGTCCACTGCTGAAATCAGACCAGCACAGACTGCAATGACATTTGAAGATGAGTGCTACATTTTGACACAGTTTACTCCTCCAAAACCTATGCTGGATTTTGGTCCAAACATAATGCTATTGAGAGGTGGCAGGACCTTCAGGAGGTGACAATTTAGTGCTTCAAGACTGGGTTGATGTCACTTCTGTGGGACTGGGTAATACTCAATGAGTGGGTGTTGGGTCTGCACGACTGGACTGTGGGAGACAATAAAGCCAGGTTGCCCTTCACATCTACCTTTCTCCCACATGCCCATGTGCCCCTTACCAGAACTATGCTTGGGGACTCCCCAGCCTCCAAAACCCTGAGCTAAAACAAATCTCTTTTTAAAAAATTACTCAAGTCTCAGGTATTCTGATACAGTGACAGACAACAGACAAACACAGATAGTATCAAGAGGACTCAAGGAATCCAGAGGCTTCTTGCAAACAATTTCAGTGGCAAATATTCTAGTAGAGTTATTGAGCAGGTAAAAAATGTATTTTAGGGCCGGGGATTTAGCTCAGTGGCTTAAGCGCCTGCCTGGCAAGCGTGAGGTTGTGTGTTCGATCCCCGGTACCAAAAAAAAAAAAAAAAAAAAAAAAAAAAAAAAAAAAAATATATATATATATATATATATATATATATATATATATATATATATAAATGTATTTTAGCAGTCTGACCAATCTCTGCAGGAGAGTTTTAAAGGTGAAATTCAAGGGCCGATGATTTATCTCAGCGGCATAAGCACCTGCCTGGCAAGCACGAGGTTGTGAGTTTGATCCTCAGTACCAAAAAAAAAAAAGGGAGAAATTTAAGAAACGACACCAACTTTCTTCTCACTCTAAACAAATATTCAGAGCAAGGATCACTAATACACTTGCCTGAAATTATATATAAGAGTGATTTTATAATTTTTTTTCAGTGCTGGCACTCAAACCTAAGGTCTCATTCAAGTACTCCACCACCAAGTTACAACTCAGCTATAGAATACTGAATCATGAAAGAGTTCTGGATAATTCTATACAAAGTGTTTCCAAGTATGAGATGCTTAAAGCTAAAAAAAAAAGGCAAAACGGTACTTAACAAAAGAGATACTATTATTATTTTAGCTAGAAGTATTTTCACATGTGCTATCATGAAATTGTTTTCCCAGAAACTCAAGTATCTTTGGAAATATTTACATAAATTATGACTTTCCCGCAACACTTTATTACAAGTCTGCACCTCAAAATAAATTTTACCAAATCCCCTTTCTAGTCTAACTAGACCAAACCTCCCCTCTTTGGGTCCAGGGAGCTTACTCACCCTATGAACCAGGCCTGCAGAAGTGGCCTGAGGAGGCAGGGAACCACACCTGCCATAGAACTGAAGAAGAAGGGCAATGCAACCTGTTCTCTTGATTTACGATCCAGGAAACTGGCACCAGTTTAACTTTCCTTTTTCTCTTCTAGGGTAAACAGTAACTTGAACTATATTGAGAAGGCACCTTAAAAGGTTTAGCAACCAGCTAGACACAAGAGATGAAGTAGAATATAAGGGTGATCTGGCTGGCTATGTAGGTGTTCCCTCCCTCAATACTCCATGCATGTCCCTCCCAAAGCTGCGTGCTCAGTAGAAGACAGAGACTACCTCCCATACAGGAAGACCATTCCTCAGTCAAGGGTATACAAGTAGCTGTGCTCCCCTGCTAGAACCTCCAAACAAGCTCTTAGAAGATGAGGGAAAGGGACAATTAAAATGGGTTCTACCTTTCTCTCCAAGGCAAATGCATACACTAGAAAAAGAAAAGGAAAAGCAGGAGAGATTCTACACGGTTTGAGATGCACGGTGTTCAGATCCCTTAGGGCACCAAGGTAGAGTGGGTAGGGAGGGAGTTAAAAATAAGATTCTTAGTTTGAGTGAATGATGAAACTTGACATGTAAGTTCAGAAAGTACCCTCGTGTCAGAGGTAAAGTCACAGGAATGGACTGGCATGCTTTATGGTTCAAATGGTTCTCACAGTGGTCATAAACTTTGGTTTTTTAAAAGAAGCCATGTTTTCAAAGTTCTCTAGCAGGAAGCTATGATATAGGACAGTGTCTAGCTACTCAGGTGCAGTTCCATCCTCACCCCAGGACTTGGGTGACAAAGTGGGGGACGTGGAGCACCCCAGTGTGTAAAGCACTGATGCATGGTTCCCAGAGTTTGGTTCGAAAAGTGGTCACCAGTTTTCAGTGAATGAAAAAAAGAGAAACACAAACCTTTACTAGCATAGACATTTAATCTAAAAAATATTCTTTTCCCTGATGTTGTATGCTTCCTTTGTTGACACTGTTAACACGTCTTGTTATCTATGAAATCTAAGTGATGGTACTTTAGTGATTTTTCTGACAAGTTACTGTATACTTCATTGGCAGCAGGCGACTTAATCCTACTTTTTGTGCCGAGGATATCGTCCTCACTCTCAAGTCTAAATTTCAAGAATCATGTTTCTATTGCCACCCCCTTTGGATTAGTTACCTGGGGGTGCCATCACAAAGAAACATAAAATGGGTGGCTGAGAGCAGAAGTGTACTCCCTTATAGGCTGGAAGTCTGAAATCAAGGCTTGGCAGGGTCAGGCTCTGTCTGAAGGCTCCTGGGGGGGCCCTCCCTGTCTTCTTCTACTGCTGGTAGCTGCCAGTCATTCTCAGGCTTCTCTGCTGGTAGCTGTGTTATTCTAATCTCAGCCTCCATCACCACAACCCATTATCCCTGCATGCGTCTGTTTGAGGTTCCTTTATCTCATAAGGACACCAGTCATTGATTTAGGGTCTGCCCTAGTCTAGCATGACCTCATCCAAGCTAATTACATCTCCAAAGATCCTACTGCTAAACACTGTTGCATTCACAGATAGACAGGGGTTAGGACTTGAACATAATTTTTAGAGGACACAATTCAACCCTTAACATGCTACAAGATAGTATATATTTAAAACACAACACCCTGATAACTCTCAAAATTATACCAACTACCAAAATACTTGTTTTCAAAATGAAGCATAAATGAAAATTCTGAGGTATACCATAATAAAAATGAGCATGAGATCAGCAATTAGAGTGGTGCTCTTCTGTTTCCCAAACCATTCCCAACTGTATAAAATAATGTGTTGAGATTTCTCTTTGATTTTTTTCCCCCTACTGTCAAACTTTCTCAGTTCTTTGATTCTTTGTTTTTGTTTGTTTGGTTTGTTTTTTTTTTTTTTTTGGTGCCGGGGATCGAACTCATGACCTCGCATTTGCCAAGCAGGCGCCTATGCCACTGAGCCACGCCCCCCCACCCAGTTCTTTGATTCTTAAAAGAATGCCTACCATTCCCTATCACATATAGTTTAGCTCCTTCCTGGATGTCACTGCTTGGTGTCAGGAGCTACTTGGGGGTGGTTGGTGATCACCTAGGCCTCAGGCTCCTGAGGTGCAGCCCCTCAGGAGGCACTGGCAAGGCTGACCCAACAGGTTTTGAGAACATGCAACTCATATGGCATCCTTTCAGGCGAGTGACATTCAGAACCAAGATTTCAATACAGATACTGCTGTATTGGCTTAACATTCTGATTTTGTATTACATTATATTATTATTATATTTGTTATATCTATTATAAAGTACTGTTTTCAGGAAGTTAGTGGTTTCAGAGCACAAGTATGTGGAGCGCTGCCAGCCCATGGGCGGTGGCACAGGCCAGTGAGCAGTAGACACAGCTCACCAGCAGCACATTGAAGGCACTGGCTGGTATTCTCCATCACATCCTGCCAGGTGACAGAGCCTCCTTTCATAGGAGAAAGAATGTGAACCAGGCTACAAAGGAACCTCAAGGTTAAGCAAACAGTCCTTAAAAGCTAGGAGGAGAATGTCTAGAGGGAGGAGTCCTGATTGTGTTGTTTTGGGGAACAATGCTGTGCAAATACAGTCAATGGTAAATGAAAATAATGGCTTAGGCCTCACTTTTGGGTGTTTTTTACTTTGGGTTGGCAACATCAACAGCTACACCTGCTCTTAGTATTTATTTATTTATTTTTAGCTTTGTTTCTAAAATTTCCTCTGCTGAAAAAGAGAATGAAATTCTGATAGTAAAAATAAAAACATATTTGGAAAGTACCTGAGATAATGCTAACAGCCACAATCTTATGACCCAAGTTCCAACAGCTGGTCTGTGATGCTTACAAGTTCAGCTGTGTCTGGGGTGAGGTATAGGTGCCAAGCCAATGCTGTCTTACAGCACAAACCCTTGTCCCCAGAGCTCTTCAGTTCTCTGACATGCACCTTCCCCATCCACCATACTCCTGGCCCAGATAAAGGACAAGCTCAGGCTAAGGAACAGGCCAAAGGGCCTGTTTTGCTGGTGACATGTTCCACTGTGGTTCTCTGTAGAACCAGACCATGTGGAGACTTGGGGGATGCCTAGCACTCTGACAACAGGGGTCTGAGAAGTCAGCAGCTCCCTGCAGGGTTCCTTAGGCTTCTAGAGACAGAGGTCATGCCTTAGTGTCACCAACAGTCATGGTGGTGGGTCAGGTATCCTATACACCTTGTAAGACACCCTTAATAGTTTCCACCCTCTCAAAGTCTAATCCGCTCCATAGCTCCTCAGTGGACTCCTCACATTCCCCTGGCAGGGCCTGCCTGGAGTCTTCTTTATCACACACTTGTGTGTGGACAACATTCCTGTAGAACTCTTGCTTAGATTTTCAATTTTCATTACAACTAGAGTAGCACCCTATACCTCACTGGACTGTAAACTCCACAAGGCCAGGGAGGGATCTGTGGTGTTTCCATAGGGCTCAGAGCCTTCCCGGGTGCACTGGCCTGACATGTAGGAGCACACAGAACATGCCCCACCAGCAGGCAGGCCAAGATGGCCTGAGCTCCACATGCTGGACTGCCGTTTCTTTCTGGGAGTATCACACCCCAAATCTGAGTCTTTGTCTGAGGGTACACATCTGAAAGATTGACTAGAGAGGGACTGGCAAATGTCACTCAATGCTTGTACTATCACACAGTGGGGAAAAGAGCAATACAATATATGTATTAGGAAAGCTTTCATTTATCCAAACAAGTATTTGTCCTGCACATCCAGGTCTGGGTACTGTAGGGGAAACAAAGATAAAGCAGGTCTTCCAAGGTGGGTAAGTTCATAAATCAGAGATGTGTTTATAAATAGTGCAAATAATGCAACCCAGAAAGGGTTAAAATCAGAGTGTGAGAAACAGAGAACACAAAGGTCTCCTGAGCAAGAGATGGGCTAATCTATCATTAACTCGTTGTGATCCCAGTGCAATGAAAGGAATTCCAAACCAGGAAAAAGCAAACAGAACCGACCCAGAAGTACCCAGAAACAATGGTGGCTCTGAGCCTCGTTCCTCCCTCTCGGAGACCACTGCGATTGAAATCACATCTCCACATCTGGAACTGGCTTCCCCAACCTTGAGCTATTTAAACTAAACCCAGAAAGGAAAACAACGCCAGGCTAGAAATGCCAGGCAAAAGCAGGAGGAAACTTGAAAAAGCGGGTTACGTTAGTGCTGTGCACGGTCAGGTGTGAGACCGAGTACTGTCACCCCAAGACCCAGACACCCTATACAAAAGACCAGCAGACACCGCAGACCCCGACATCCCTGACACCCTCAGATCCCGGCTAGGACCCCACGTCCCCGATACCTACGGTTGATTCCAGTCCCTGACACCGGGCGATCCCTGCTCCCGATACCCCAAAATATCGACACCCCTGAAACCCCTACACTCTCGCAATTCCCAATACCGGACCCCGACCCCCACCTCCCGGCGACGTCCGACCATCGAAATCTTGGCCCCCGATACCCCGAGGCCCAGCCCGGCCCGACTCGACCCCGTGCCCACCCCTGGCCTTACCGTAGGTCTCGGACATGGCCGTCTGCGACATCCTGCTGTCTCTGTGGGTCTGTCCCGTCCGGTGGGAGCCCACAGGGGACCGAGCAGCGGACCGGGCGCAGAGCCAGGGCGAGCGCCGGCCACGGGCTGCGGCCCAGCGGGACTCGGCTCTACGCACGCGCAGAAAGGGGGCGGGGCCGGGAACCGGAGGGGCGGGGAAGGCGAAGCCGGAGTCCACGGCCTGTAGGTCTGGGGGACGCGGTCAGCCAAACCGCGGACCCCAGCCGGCCTAGCTACCCGAAGGGTTGGGTCGCTGCCACAGCTGACTGGGCGCGGCCGGAGGCAGCCCGTTTGCCCTTGCGGAGGGGCGAGGTTGCATGCAGCCTGCGCCGCTGGGTGATGAGGGTGGGATGCTGTGCGTTCTGGGAGCTGCGCCGGGACCCGGGACGTGGTTCAAGGTCCAGTCTAAGTGTTTGGGTTCTAGGAACTAGGCAGTTCAGAATCGCCTTCCTGTGGAAACTCAGAGGTAACCATTTATTGGAAGTTGAATTTTGATTGGTAGCTTGGTCCATCTGGGCGTGGCCAAGGCCACATCAGATCTCCTAAGACCCGATCTTAATAGCATCCTAAAACCATCCTGGGCTAAAGCCCCAGGGCCTGTGCGCTGTGGAAAAGACCTACCCTTCCATTTTCCCGTACTCATTAGGCTCTACCCACAGAAGCTGCTTCGGACTTCCCTATCCATAGTTCACTCTTCCTTTTGATTCTAATAGCAAATAAATGTTTTTGCTTCTCAGTCACAGAGAAGGACCTGTGCTGCAATGTGAGAGCTTTCCAGTGGAGCTTTCTGCTCCCTGCTTCATTTAGGCTACTGAGTGCTGTAGAGAGCTTTCCATCCGCAAGGCTCACAAGTGAAACAATGACGGAGAATGGGAAGAAGACACTGTCACATGCAGACCTGTTCATTCCTGAGCTCCAATATTTCTTCCTGCTGTTATAGGCAGCTGAGTTATATAGAAATATTATAGGCAGTCAGACAGAGACAGGCTCTTGAGGGAGCTGGCACGAAGACCAAATGTCTTGTGACCCTGGAAGAGACAGATACCTGCCACTGTGGGCCAGGTCCCAGGACAAAAGGCAAAACAAATGCAAACACACCCTAAGTATAAACATCTGGGATTGATACTCTGAATAGGTGTGGAACCACCATTCCAACCCCCTACAGGAAGAGTCACTGCTCAGTAAGAATTCCTGCTTACCATGTGACTCGCTTTCCCATTTGTCCCTGATTTGGTCAATTTTACCTGAACAATTTAACTTATTGGTTGACCATGGTTCTGTCCCACCTCATGCCCGTTTGCTTTTTCCCCATCTTGGACCCATCTCACTTCTTGATTTTACTCTAGAAAATCTCTAGAAAAAATGGGGCCCTTGGCAAGCCATTTGGGACCCTTTCCAACTTTTTCAAACATAAGTTTTCTTTCTCTCAATAAATATATTCTGCTCTTAACCTCCGTTGTTCCTAAAATTCATTCTTTGATTTTAGAGAACACAAAATTGTACCAGACATATAGTAGGTGGGGAGTTTCATCCCCTTATATTACTGCCACAAGCTCCTATGGCCCAAGAACAATCCTTTGGTGGAGATAGTTTGTTATTGACAGAAACTGGGCGGAGAGCTCCCTGGAACCTGCATGGGTGGAAGGAGTTAACATGCTGTCATTTTAAAAAAAAAAAAAAGCATGTTGTCATTTCAAAATTGCAAGCAGTTTTCTGTTTGGGGAGAAATGAAGTCTCCCTGGAAAGACTCTTTGCTTTGAAAACAAACACAAAGCCAAAAAAATAACCACAGAGATAAAGTCATTGTCATACCTAGAATAGGTAACGTGTGTAAGGATGCATCTGAAAGAGTCAGACTTCTTGGATGTCACATGAAATAGTCTGTATCTTAGTAACTTGGGTTTGTGAAGAAATGCCTTTCCTCTAGATATTCCTGGAGACTCCTGTGATTCTGAGGAGGGCTGCTGATCATGAAGAAGAAAATGTATTGTAAAATTAATTTATTTTTCATCACTTACCTTCTTTATCTTCAGAGGAGGTTTGTGACAGAGCCAAAGTAGGTATCTTAAAGCCTAGGGTTGTTAGAGGTTTGTCTAAGGTAATTGAAGGGTGACAGTCACAAAGGGGCCATGAGTCTTGGCTGCCTGCTGAGAACAGAAGCTGTTAATTTGAATGGAGGCAAAAGAACCCTCAGCTGATTGGTAAGAGACTTGTGTCTGGCACTTGAGGAGTCAGAAATGCCTGGAAGTTGCTGGGAGAAGGGGACAGTTCTATGGAAAGTTCACAATGTGAGCTCAGTGAGCACACGGGCAGTGTGACATGTGATGGGAGTTCCTGTTTTCAAGACAGAAGAGACCTCAGAGGCTGCTACTTTGCCATCTGCTATGAAACACCACCATGTGGGGGACTATTCAGTCCAGAAAGGCTGGATGAGCTACGGGAATGGAGCTGTCCTAGCACACTTGTGACTAACATTTTGTTAGCCTTCCTGCATTTCTGGGCAGGGAGATGTGGCTTACCATGGGCCTCAGGGACCCAGACTGGACAGATTTGTCTGAACACATCTCCCAGGACTGCTCAGGCAGGAGAAGGACATGACAGGTGGTACTGCAGTGGGGGAAAGATCCCCTAGGAACCGAGGAATTGTTATGTTGCGTTTCACAGTGGAGCAAGTCAGAAGTCACAGCCTATGTCATAGAGGACACAAAGCATAATATTGCATCCCAAAGGAAAGGAAAAGAGAACTTGTGGGTGGAGCCATTCAAGAATACCCTGCTATGGTCTGGGCCCTGCGCTGCCCTGCTCTGCCCTGTTCCCACCAGCCTCCCCTTTCTCCCTTCCTTCCATTTTTTTTTTGGTACAGTACTAGGGAACCAGGGCCTTCACCCTGAGCTACACCCCCTCCCCCAGTCCTTTTTCTATTTTTTATTTTGAAACAGGGTCTTACTGCGTTGTTATATTGCTTGGCCTGGGCTCACACTTTCAGTCCTTTTGCCTCAGTCTCCACAGTGCTGGGATTATAGGCATGTGCCACCATGCCCAGATGTTGCTCATTTTTGATTGGATTCTAGACATGGGGAAGCTTATTTTGAGATGTATATAATATGTTTGTGTTTTGTTCTAAAATATAGATGTTACCTAGAAAGAACTTGGTGATTTCAGGTCTTTTAAAGCTTTTCTTGGTGGGCCTTGAGCAGCATTCAGCTCAGCCACAACGTTCTTGAATTATGAGCAACTGTGCAATGAACAACGGAACCAGGAACTGTTTTGTGAGGGGAGGGCACTTCGCTCATGCTAAGCCTTTGCTCTACTGGTACAGGGAAATGAAACTCCCGACCTACTATGTGTCGGGTAAGAGTTCGTGTTCTCTAAAATCGAAGAATGAATTTTAGGAACAATGAGAGCAGAATATATTTATTGAGAGAAAAACTTCTGTCTGAAAGAGAGACAGGGGTCCCGAATGGGTTGCCAGGGACTCTGTCTTTTCTAGGAACTTTTATAGAGTAAAATCATGAGGTTGGATGGGTCAAAGGTGGGGAAAAATGGGAACTCACAAGGTGGGCATAAGGCGGGACAGAACTGTGCTCAACCAATGAGATTAATTGCTCAGGTAAAATTGAGTAAATCAGGAACAAATGGGGAAGCGAATCACGCAAGCGGCATGCTCAACAGCAGACATTCTTCCTATAGGCAGGTAGGATGCTGACTTCTGACTTCCTCAGGTTGATAGAGAACTATTTGGACTATCAATCCTTAAGATGTAGGTGTATTTGCTTTGCCTTTTGTCTTGAGATCTGGCCCACAGCAGGAGATGATTGTCTCTTTGAAGGCTGCAAGATATCTGAACTTCTGCACTAGCTCCTTTGAGGGCTCATCCCTGTCTGACTGCCTATAGTATTTCCAACTAACTCAGCTGCCTGTAGCACTACCATTGAGCTACGTTCCCAACCCTTTTTTATTTTGGGGGGTGGGGGTCTATGCTGTTAAGACTGGCCTTGAACTCCTAATCCTCATGCCTCAGCTTCCTGAGTAGCCGTGATGTAACGGCTGTGACCACCTCCCTTTTAAGAGACCAGGAACTCTATAAGGCAGTGATGGTAAACCTATGGCACGCATAGGTTCATATCACTGAAACCTCTAACAGGCTTGCTATCTTAGACTCTTCTTTTGTTGTCGAGGCAAAATACCTGACACTCAAAGTTCACAGTTTATAGAGTTTTTAGCCCATAATCAGCTGGGTCCAAGGCAGGGTGGTTGGCAGAGAGGCATTCCAGAGGAGAAACTGTTCATGGTGGCAGAAGACAGCAAAATCAAGCAAGGGGAGAGGGGGACAAGCCTCTTTGTTTCTGTGCCTTACATTGTATCCAGTCTTCCAGGATTAGTGCCAATCCAATCAGTGGACTGATCCAGCAATCACCCACACTTAATTCCAGCATTATACCACTGATCAATCACACACTCTAGATTCAGCCCCTCCAAAAAACTCCTATGACCTTGTGAGGTTTTTGGGGGGACATCTAGACACACCAGTCATCACTGCCGTAGGGCCTGCATGTGTGTGGGATCGTTCTCTGGTCTTTACAGTGCTTGTCCACCTGGCCCTGGTGGGTTCCTCATGTGCCTGGGCCACTAGGTTAGGGAGGGCTCTGAAGTCTTCACTACTTTCTCTGCAGCTCCCTGATTTCCCATCTTCTAGGACAGAGTCCTGTCCCTTCCTGGCTGACCCCTAAGTTTGATCTGTGGGTCTCTTAGCTACAGTCACTTGCTTATTCATTAAATGTATCCAGCCTCAGTGTTTCTAACACCACAGTGGTGGTTCCTGAATTTATCTCTTGCCTGAACTTCTGACTTCTGTGCACAGCTGGTCTACTGGGATGTCACATAGACTTCTGAACAGGGGGCAGAAACCAAATGCCCACTATGTTCCTTCTGAAGCATACTGTCTGGTCCGTCAGCAGATCCTTCTAGCTGCACCTCAGGACACGGCCATGGGAGCCAGCCCTTGTGCCATGGGGCTCAGCGGGCCTCTGTCTATCCTGCTGGTCCTCCTGCTTCTGTCCTGCACCCCTACAGTCTGTTCTCAGCAGAGGCACTAGGCTAGTGGGCCCATGAAATGTAAAGAAAGAAAATGAAAAACAAAGGTAAAGAACAGTTCTCCTGGGCCATGTATGTAGCTTAGTGGCAGTGTCTGCCTGGCAAGCATGATGTCCGGAGTGTGATTCCTGGTACCAAAACAACAACAACAAAAAAAACAGTTCTCCTTTAAAGCAGCCAGCGTTGAGAGGTGGTGGAAGGAATCCTAAGTTTTGTGGAGCGACATTCTGCTCAGAGACCCCAGTCCCCAACCTGACTTCTCCTTTCTGCCTCCTCCTCTTCTGTTGCTTCTGCTCATATGGCCCCTTGGCCGTACCTTGGCCCAAGCTCCTTTATGTCCCTGCTGTGCTCATGTCCTGAGTGTCCTTGCAGCCTCTGTGTTTTTGGAAGTCTGTCCCTGTTCTGTGTTGAATAGTACCTTCTCCCCACTTCCTGGCACTTCATATGACTGCTGCTTTACTCTACCCTGCTCATAGTGTTACAGGCAGCTGAGTGATTTAGAAATATTACAGGAGGTCAGACAGGGCTAGTTCTCAAAGTAGCCAGTACAGAAGACTAGATACCTTGCAACCTTGGAGGAGACAAACATCTCCCACTGTGGGCCAGGTCTCAAGACAAAAGGCAAAGAAAATACATATCATCCTAAGGATTGATAGTCTAAATAGTCCTCTATCACCCTGAGGAAGTCAGGAGTCACCATTCCAACCCCCTACAGGAAGTGTCTCTGCTGTTAAGCATACCAGCTTACTCGGTGACTCGCTTCCCCATTTGTTCTTGATTTACTCAATTTTACCTGAGCAATTAATTTTATTGGTCCATTACAGTTCTGTCCCACCTTATGCCCGCATTGTGAGTTCTCATTTTTCCCCATCTTGGATCCATTTCACCTCATGGTTTTGTCCCTTAAAAAGTCCCTTAAAAAGACAGAGTTTCTGGCAACCTGCTCCGGACCCCTTCTGTCCTTCAGACAGAAGCTTTCTCTCTCTCAATAAATATATTCTGCTCTTAACCTCTGTTGTTCCTAAAATTCATTCTTCATTTTTAGAGAACACAAACTTGTACCAGACATCTAGTAGTTTGGGAGTTTCATTCCCTACATCAGTAGCACTTCACTTGACAGATATAGACAGCATTTGCATTTGGAAGAGGCAGACAGTGAAATAAAAAATGCTGTGTACGTTTTGACCAGCATCAACCTTCGAGTCCCTATCCTCCCGTGCCTGTGTTAGCAGGTCCAGTGGGATACTATGGCATTCACATGTGATCCCATGGTGTTCTCCAGAGAACATCAAGGGATTTCCCAGTGTGTGTCTTGATTCTGGGCTTTACAGTGGCCTGTCCTCATGCTTTCATATGCCTTCATATGCTCTACCAGCTCCCTTCGGGTCAGACAGTAACTAGTGCTGCCAGCTTGGAAAAATGCACTTTTAATGGAGACAAGCAGCCTAACAGCTGGAGCCTCCTGTGTTTATTGATGTCTCTGAGACAGACAGAGTGAGGGGAGGAGAGGTGAGGGGAGGGCAGGGAAAGGGAGAGGAGAGGAGCCATAGGCAGACAGGCTTGGGTCAGAGTCAGCAGAATTTCTATTTTGTTTTTTGGGGTTTTTTTGGTACCGGGGATCAAACTTACAACCTCGAGCTTGCCAGGCAGGCACTTAAGCCACTGAGCTAAATCCCTCTATTCTGTCTTTGAACCTGTGCAACTCTGTCAGGCTGCAGATTCAGCAGGGCATCTGGGGGTGACTGCAACTTGCTGTCCTCTATGTTGCTTTAGTGAGCTCCATGGCCCGGAGGCTCTTACAGCAGACAAGGTGAGATAGTCAGATGTTGAGCACAGCTGGCTCTTGCTAGGTTGGAGGACATTTGCAGCCTCTTTTGGCTTCTGGTGCCTTGTTGGTATCTTCTCACCCCACTCACAGGTCCACACCCCGTCCTCATCTCCACACCTGTCTCCTCCTCACCTGTGTCAAAGGACATGAATCATGTTGGATAAGGGTACACGACTTGTTCTAATGACTTCGTTTTAGTTAATGACACCCATTTCCAAATAAGATCACATTCTCAGGTACTGAGCATTCAGACTCCAACAATGGAGGGTGTGTGGCAATTTGACCCCTAACACTTTGGATCACTGTTATGTCTCACAAAACTGCACAGAACAATAATGCCTGATATTGGTGCAGGCCCTGCTGTCCCCTCAGAAGTGAGCTGCAGACCTCTGTACACTCACAATGGTCCTGTGGAGTCCCTGGGGGCCAGTGGATCTTGAAGGTTCATGGATCCCCTCTCCATACCTGGGCCACAAATCTGTAGCATCTGTCAAACACTGGCAGTCCCCACACCTGGAATATCCTGCTGTGGTTGGGAGTGGTTTCACTTTGAAAAGATCCAGGGCCCAGATACTTCTGGAAAATGGGTGGAAAGAGGCTGAGGCCCACTGGAATATCAGGTGTGGTGGGGATAGCTGTACATCTGCATGGGGAAGGATCCTGCTGGGGGTGTGTCTCTGGTACCTTACAAGTGTATGTAGGTTAGAAATTTCAAGCTACATATGTACATGTGATGCATATGCGCCTTACATCTTTCCCTTAGAGACGTCATCTACAGGCTCTTTGGTCAGCCAGAGCTTTTCCCCATTGAGGACTGAGGACGTGGCCAGGAGTCAGCAGGCAGCATTGCTGGTAGGAAGCTGTGTGCCCCCCCTTCCTGCCCTCCCATTTGCGTCCTCTGCTGCTCTCAGGGAGTCATGGCTTAGGCCTTTTCCGTGATCCCCCATGAGATCTGTCCAAGGTCTTTACTCCATCTACTGCCTACCTGTTCATTAGGGAAGTTTGACTTTGGCCAAGGAGGAGTTTAGAGACCAAGGACCTGGCCTTTATTCCTTGTTTTTTCTCCTTGACTGCTTTTCCCGGGACCAGGAATGTCTTATTCCACAAATATTTGTGGACTGAAGGAACTAGTGCTGCACCAGTTACAAGGGTGCACAGAGGAGGCTGAGGACATATATTCATCACACCTGGGAGTCTCCTGCCATAAGCCCATGGCCTGTGTGAAAGCCAAGTTCTCCTTGGGGTAGGGGGACAGTGCGTGTGGTGTTGTGGGGTGATCTTTCAGCCCTTTCTGAAGGGGCTGAGAGAATGTGACATTTTGTCTGAGTAATGGGTCACTTATGACTTTAAGGGGACTGGAAATTTGGTTTGTGGGAGATGAGGTTTCAGGACTTGGGGGTCCTTTGGGACCTGGTACACAGTGGGGCTTGGAAACTGAGTCAGAGGGGAAGGAAGAGGAGGGATGAGGTCAGCAGGAAGCAGCAGCCCTGCCGACTCCCTCCCCTGCAGCCAGGGATGCGGATGGACCCAGCCTGGACGGACCAGCTGCCCAGGCTCACTCCTTTCCCAGGCAGACACATGGTCTGTCTTGAATCTCAGGTTTAGGGAACAGCTCTCAACTCCTAGCTTTCTTGGGATCCCTGAGAGATTCGAGGGCTGAGTAATCTCCCCGCAGCTCACTGCCACCTATGGAGGATGTGCATTTTAAACTGCCCAGAAATCTGTGGTGGAGACACCAGGAAATTATTGAATTTCTCTGGATTGCTAAATTTAACGATCAATTTCACAAACAAAGCTAGACCTAGCCTTAAGGAAATGTAACAATGTTTTCAAATCTCATGGTGCCCCCTGGTGGACATACTGAGGTACTCCTCCTGAGGCTTGCTTTGGGGACAATGGGTCTCCTACTCAGATCTGAGAATTCTCGCTGTTTGTCCACTGAGGCTCCATGTCTTGTCTGCTGAGGGTGAATGTGATTTATGAAGGTGTTGTGGCTTGAACTGTGTTCCCCAAAAGATGTGACCTCATCTGGAACATGTGTTTTTACAGACATAATAAAGTGACAATGCAGCATGTCTGTGTCCCTGTGAAATGTACAGGGCAGCAATGGCATGGGACAGCTGAGGCAGTGTGGAGTGAGGTGTCTACATGCCAAGGAGTGTGAGGAACCCCAAAGCAACTGTGGAGCCCAAAGAGGGCCTGGAAGTTGGTCCCTCTCGGCCCTAGAAGGAATCAGCCCTGCCATGCTTCACTGCCAGGCCCGAGGGACGATGTTTCTTGTTGTTTATGCCACTTGTTCTGGCTGCCCTAGCAGACGGCACAGATCAAATCTAGATTTTGGATGGGGGGCAGTTTGAGTCACAATTGCCACATAATGACCTTGGACAGATCATTTCAATTTCTTTGAGCCTCAGCTTCCCAGACTGCAAAATGGAGGAGTGCCCAAGTGACTGTCCTACTCCAGGGATCCTGTGAAGGGGGAGTGTGACTTGTGAGTGGCAGGGCACTGTGCAGTGTTGCATGAGGTTCAGGTGTGAAAGTGTGAAGAGAACACAAACCTGAAACTAAAGCTGAGAGCCCCTCCCCTCATGTCTCCTTTTCTTTTCTTTTCTTTTCTTTTCTTTTCTTTTTGAAACAGGGTCTCTTTATGCAGTTCATGCTGACTTTGAGCTCACTTTGTAGTCCAGGATGGTCTTGAACTTGCAACGATCCTCCTTCCTCAGCCTCTTGAGTGCTGGGACTACAGGTGTGAGCCACCACGCCCGGTTATATCTCCTCTTTTGTCTTGGTTTACATTGCTGCACAGCTTTCCATTCCAAGCATGGGGGCTTCAAACACTCAGCATTTCCCTCAGAGGTTGGTCTAGCAGCCCTGGCTCAGGATCCCTTAGAGGTCAGGCTATCAGCTGAGCTATGTCATCTGAAGGCTTTGAAGATGCTCCTTTAGGGGACTGTTGGGTGTCTTTACGGTGTGACAGATGCTGTCCTCAGAGGAGCTGATAAAAGAGTTTGTGAGCCCATCAGCCCATATGGCTTCATCTCTGGCATCTCTTAGCACTTTTGCCTTTTGTTCATGAGCAGTCCCTATGTCCTGCCCTCATACCAGAGGGCAAGCAAGCTGCACTTCTTCAAGGGTGTGGGAATAGTCTAAAGCCACCCACCACGGTCAGGTCTGATCACCTTCCTAGCTGTGACCACTGTCCGTTTGCTCTTTCTTCTCCATCATATGTTCTTCTTTGGCACCCTTGTATCCTGTGCCGACTCACTGTGACTCACTGTGTCACCCGAAGCTCCCAGACCTGGCGTTTTGAGTAGTGCACACTGGGACACAGGCCCATCGGCTCCCAGGGGAGCTGCTCCAGGTAGTAGCTCTGACTGGAGGAGATTCTGTCAGGGACCTTGGGATGTGAAATGACCTACAAGGTGGCACAAGGACAGGAAGGGGACTGTTTTGTGGACTGGTAAACTTCACTCAAGTTATCTCCTCCTGTCTTTCTCTCTTTTTTCTTTTCCAAGTTTGATGGGTTTATTTTATTTTACTTTAATGAAAAATAAAGATTCCACTACAATACAGAAA
>PVJX010016236.1:0-15000 GCA_004027295.1 Dolichotis patagonum
GCAGGAGGCATCTCAATTCCTGACTTGAAACTGTACTACAAAGCCACAGTGATAAAATCAGCATGGTACTGGCAAAGAAATAGACCTGAGGATCAATGGAACAGATTAGAAGATGCAAGTATAAGTACAAAGACACTCAGCCACCTGATATTTGACAAAGGGGCTAAACATGTTCACTGGAAGAAGCATAGCCTCTTTAATAAATGTTGTTGGAAAAACTAGCTCTCCACATGCAGAACACTGAAACTAGATCCATACCTATCACCATGCACAAAACTAAAGTCTAACTGGATCAAAGACATAAACATTAAAACAGAAACACTAAATCTACTAGAAGACAAAGTAGGTAAAAACATTTGAGACATAGGTTTAGGCAGAGAATTCATGAACAAAACGCAAACTGCACGGGAAACACTTCAGAGAGTCAACAACTGGGATCTCATAGTATTGAAAAGTTTCTGCACATCAAAAGAAATCACCAATAGGGTGAAAAGAAAACCCACAGAATGGGAAAGAATTTTAGCCAGCAATCCCTCAGACAAAGGACTTATATCAAGAACATATAAAGAATTGAAAAACATCAACCCCCCCAAATTCAAAGACCTTCTCCAAAAATGGGCAGCTGAGATGAACACACAGTTCTCAGAAGAAGATATACAAATAGCAAATAAACGCATGAAGAAATGTTTACCATCACTCGTCATTTGAGACTGCAAATTAAAAGAACACTAAAATATCATCTCACACCGGAAAGAATAGCTGCCATCAAGAAATCAACTGATAATAAAAGGTGAGGCTGTGGGGAAAAAGGAACACTGTTCCACTGTTGGTGGGAGTGAAGACTGGTGCAACCACTATGGAAATCAATATGTGGAATTCTCAGAAGACTAGGATTGGAAGTCCCTTTCAACCCAGCTATTCCCCTCCTGGGTATTTTCCCAGAAGAACTGAAAAGTCCATATCACAGTGATATATGTGCGCTCATGATTATAGCAGCACAATTTGTAATAGCTAAACCTTGGAAACAACGAAGATGCCCATCAACTGCAGAGTGGATGAAAAAGTTGTGGTATTTTTACACAATGGAATATTACTCAGCTATGAATAAAGATGGTCTTGAGGCCTTCATAGGGAAATGGAGACAACTTGAGACTATCCTCATTAGTGAAATAAATAAGAATCATATTTATAAATATCACATTGTGTCTCTAGTGTAAAAAGTAATAAGAATGTAGGAGTAATAAAATCCATAATGTGTAATTGCTACTATAAAACAGAGATGAAAAGAAAGTGCTCTAAAGGATATAATTGCATGTGTGTTTAAGTGTGTAAGATAGATGACCATATTACTGTTTTTGTTAGATCATTAAGCTAGGTGTCTAGTGGCTATCATATTATACAGCTCCACTCCAGAAAGACCAACATGGAGCTAAAACCTGCCTTCCATTTTTAAAGCTCTCTCTAGATTTGCTTTCATTGATTGCATTTTGGACATAAATACTCTGTTTCTTTAGTTGGATGCCATAGGGGGTGCATCTATTGTGACATAGGCTTTTATGGGTGGATGCTAGTCTTCATACTGTACCTTGTCATTGTTTTAAAAATCTGGAGGAAAGTTGTGTATTTTTTCCTGACTTTCCTGCCATTACAAATTATGTAACTAATTTCATTTTCCATTTCTCTTTGGTTAAAGAGACAAATTTCCAGCCCACAGATAACTTTCCTAAAACGAGCGTAGTTTATTAGCAGTTTGTAAAAGGCTGTTGTTGTACAGAAGATATGTTGTGAAATGTGCTGCAGCTGGTAGAACAGCCACATGTCACCTCCAAATGCTTACTGTACTAGCATTTTTAAAAAATGAAGTGGTGAGTCAGGAATTATAGACACATGGGAGTGGAACAATGGGAGGAATAATGGACTCTATTTAAAGAACTTATGGTGTGGTTCATTAACCTTGCCCATGTAAATGTGGTGGTCAAAAAGACTGCAGAAACAGAACTGTAATGGCAGCTCTAGGAGTCGCCCTTATATCCTTAGCACTGGTATAGCAGTATTGCCCCTGAGGGTCCTGCACTTCTCTGTAAGTTTCCCAGGGCAGTCTGGTGCTCCCTTAAACCTCAAGCCATCACAGCAACATGGGTGTCCTTACAGGCTTTTGAAAAACAGAAAAAGGGTGACAGCTTTTAACTATGGATTACTTACCCAGTGGGCAGATAAAGGGTATAGGTAGCTATCAGAATTGTAAATTGCAGGAGGTGATGATCATGGACATGTCCAAGGTGCCAAGGGTTACCAGCCAGCCAATAGCTTTCAGAGAGCACACTCTCCTTCCAGTGACAGGGATACTCCAGCCTGTCATATCCTGTCCCACCCTATGCCAGCAAATCAATGACCTGCAGCCTCTTCACCACCCTAAGCAGAGATGTGTTACTTTCAACCCAGTCATCCTAGTTCAATTCCCACTCCCTATCAAACATTGCTTGGAGGTAGTGGGAGGCTGGCATTGGTAGGGCATGCAGCTTGGGGACAGTCTGAATGGAGGTCCAGTACCACACTGGAAGAAAAGCCACAGGTGGCTGTTGCACATTGCCCCAGGAAACCTGCCTCTTTAGATCACTGTGCACAAGCTGTGGGCCTCATTCTACCTACCTGGCATACACTCAGGTGGATATTCCCTCCTCCCCATGCAGAGAGTGAAGGGCAGGAAGGGACTAGGGGCCGCCATGAAGAAACCAACCAAACAGGAGCACCTGATGCCTCAAGGATTCTGAAGGAAGTGTACCTAAATCACAGAGCAGGTCCTGAAATTTGGATGCCACCTGACCCACTGCACTCCAATTTCCCCTCCGTACTAAGATTCAGCCAGAAAGGGCAGCGGGCACCTCCAGTTACCACTTGGCCAAAGGGCCACACAGAGTGAGTGCTAAAAAATATCTTGGATGTTGGAGTGTATCAGCCTTGAAGTGCATTTTTCGTTTTTTGAGATACTTCACTTTAGGTAAATCCTTTAGCATTTATCCTGTCAGTTTCTTCTAGTATAAGTGACCAAGTAATGACCATGACTACCACATGGAGTTGTTATGAAAGTTCAATAAATTGATGCTTATACATAGTGTTTAGAACCCTCAGAGTTCTGCTCAGAATGCTTCATAGGTGTTTGATGAGTACAGAAAGAAGTAGGAAGTTGGAGAGAAGACCTTGGGGAGCACCAGGAATGACCTCAGCTGGACTGCATTCCATGACCAGCCAGAGGAATAAGATAAGGAGGGTGTAGAGATTCTCAAAATGAAGATAATCTGGACACTGTAGGGGCCCAGGAAAATCTGGGATAAACCAGAGGCTTGATACAATCTAATGGCTATAAAAATATATGCAAAGTATGTCAAATGTACAAGAAATTATGCTCACTAGCTCACAAAATGACTGGGCCAGCACCTTGTGTAAAGATGGATTTTCCTCTTTTTACTGATCCTTCATGATCATTCAACATGTGATAGAATGTCTGATCAGCAGCTCTGAAACCCTTCACATATTTCATCAATCAAACTCAAATGCATTTGAAGATTAAAGGAGACATTAAAATTGTCATTTTGAAATGTTTTTTACTGTAAAATATTATACTAATGAGCTTATAAAATAGTCTTACTAGAATTGTTTTCAATTTTTTTCTAGGTGAAAAGTATTTGTACAGTAAATAAAAATTCTAATCTTGATATATGGTCAATAACTTCAGTTTCATTACCATATTTCTAATACTGTATCACTGGAGTTCTTCAGAAGAATAAGAGATTTTCCAAAACAATTTTTCATAGTATTGCCTGTAATCTTCTTCAAAGTTGCTTTTCATGGTTAGTCAATTGAAAAATGTTGCTATGTTTTCATTTCTAGGGCTATAACAGCAAAGTTGAAGGAATCTGACCTCTGCCATCCTGATCAGAGACCCCTCTAAACATCATAAAGCAAACCAAAACAAAACAGTATAAGTAATACAGGGTTTCAAAACAAGATAATAGGAAATTGACAATGGCTACCATAATGCCTCTGTTATCGTGAAAATAGCTGCCCATACTTTCAGACATAGGAAAAGCAAACAAAATAGAATAATATAGAACCAATAAAAACCAAACAATGAATGCAATACAGGACTTCAAAACAAGATAATAGTAAATCCCAAATAGCTACCATAATATATCTTATTATTTTTGAAATAGCTGTCCATGCTATTACATATAACAAAATCAAACAAGAAAAAAAAACAGAATAAAACTAAACCAAACAAAATAATAAAAATGATATAGGACTGTAAAACAAGATAATAGGGAATTAACAGTGGCTACCACCTTCAGAAGGAGATCCGCCATAGATGCTATACTGCTTACTGTTATCCCCTAAATAGATGATCAGATTACCAGTTTTAGGCCTGAAAAGTCAATGAAATACTAAACATGACAAGTATTAAATTATATTTTACTTCAATATCTATCATCTCAGCATTTATTTCTTCAGATCAGCTGATCACTCACAGGCAGGGTGAGGAGAGAACCTTGGTTCTTCTTACCTCCCAGCCTGCATGACAGGAGGGGCTGGCATCTGGTTGTCTTTCCTGTGGCCCATGCATGGTGCCAACTCACAGGAAGTGGCTGGCTGGCTTCTTTTTCTCCTCCTTGTGGCCTGAAAATGGTGCTAATAGGAAGGGGCTAGTGTATGCTGGACATGAGGGTTTTTTTTTTTTCAGAAATGACTAGTCAATCACAAAAAGTAGGACAGAGCTGATTCCTTTAACAATTTTGACCTGGTTTGTGAAACTCATTATTGCTGACCTCATGCTGTATTAAATATATTTGTTTCCCATGTGTTGAACTGAAATACACCTCATCATACCAACGACTTCTAAGTTAAATTTGTTTATGATGGTAAACTTTTAGGCTAAGCATTGATATATTAACAAAAAGCTAATTTTGATTAATACAAATTTCACTTTAACTTGGTCTTGAACATCCACTGGAAAAGTAAAGTATAGCCAAAAACATGTCAAAGTAATAATAATATAGACTCAACATAAAAAGAGGCTTCAATCACTGACCCTTGCTGACAGTTTCCAGTGATACCCTTAGACAGGTCTAAAAGCCAGCTGGTTACAATTTCTATGTCAATCCCTTAAATACAGTGTCTGGATATGACTCTTCTCAATATTCCTCCATATTATGCTCATACTTTAGTTATATAGGGGAATGAAACTCCCGACTTACTATGTCCGGTATGAGTTTGTGTCCTCTAAATTCAAGGAATGAATTTTAGGAACAATGGAGGTGAAGAGTAGAATATATTTATTGAGAGGAAGAAAGCTTCTGTCTGAAGAGAGACAGAAGGGGTCCCAAGCGGGTTGCGAAGAACTCTGTATTTTCCAGGGACTTTTATAGAGCATGATCATGAGATTAGATGGCTCAAAGGTGGGGAAAATGGGAATTTGCAAAGTGGCATAAAATGATCCAGACTTAATCCCTAAGGATTATACTTAAGGATGTGTTTGCATTTGTCTTGAGATCTGGCCCACAGCAAGAGGTGTGTGTCTTCTGTTTTGAGATCTGGCCTGCAGCAAGAGGTGTGGGTCTCCTCCAAGGTTATCAGACATCTGGTCCTCTGTGCCAGCTTCCTTGAGGGCCTAGCCCTGTCTGACTACATATGATATTTCTAACTGGCTCAGCTGCCTGTAACAATAGTTGCTTTAATCTCTTGGTAAAGTTTGTTTATTCTCATCTAGAGACTACCAGTCTCCCAGTAATCATGTAGATGGAACCAATGATAAAATGATAAAAGTGCCTGAGATCTATTGCCACCACAAAAAGTCTGCCCAAGAGGACACATGTATAATGCTCCATGCATTATGTTGTACTTTTATTCCAGATAATCATGATAATGTAACTGCGGTTCTGCAGGAAATAGACACCAAGATCTATTCAGTACAACAAATGTCTTGGAACTCGCTGTAGAGTTCATGGGATTCATGCAAGTCTGCCATCCTACCTTGGATTTTTCCTGTCCTCTCTTTACTCATTTATTTATTATTGCCATGCCAAATCAATCTGTTTCAAAGATTTCTCACCAATATGATTGCATCCATTTCACAGTCAGTTGCCAATTGGTTCTTCTTCTTCACCTGAAACCTCAACAATCCTCTTCCCTAGTCAGCAGGAGGTAGTTAAGGGAAAAAGTACACTGTTAATTTCCTTATCTAGCCATTTGGTCTGTAATAATGGAATCCCAATATTGGTATTCTGATTGGAGGCCCTCTCTAAATTGCCCCCATCCTGGTACAGCTGTGCCTAGTGACTCCTAACATTATCAGTCCTCCTACTGATAGTAGTCACTACTCCTTGTGCTTTCCCAAGTCATCTTTGGGCAATGATCATCACTTGTACTCTTTTAAGCCTTTTTTTTTTGTCTTTTTGAGACAGGGTTTCACTATGCAGTTCAAGCTGGACTTGAACTCACTCTGTAGCCCAGGAGGGCCTCAAAGTTGCAGCTATCCTCTTGCTTCAGCCTGCATGCCAACCACACCCAGCTTTTCAAGCCTTATTCTTGGCAGGTAGCCACAATGTCCTTTCATTGGACTCCCTGCTTCACATGACCCTACAAAAGACTCTGTAGCCTCTAAGAAACTTGATGGTCTGGTCTCTAGCGCAAAAGTGGTCCCTCTCAAATTTGTTCTGAAATGAACCTGTCTTGTCAAGCTTGTACTGCTGTTTCTTTTTTTCCTTTTTCTTAAAAAAGTACCATAGACTAAGAAGCTTAAACTACAGAATTTATTTTCTCACATTACAGAGGCTAGAAATCCAAGATTCAGGTTGATTTCTCTTAAAGACCCATCTCAATGCCTTGTAGATAATCTTCTGAATGTATGGTCTTCCCTTCCTTCTTCCCTCTGCTTATGGATCATCTTCTCCAAGCATATTCACATGATATTCCTGTTGTAACCCAAAAATGAGACGATGTCCAAAAAGAAAAAGGAATAAGCACTTTATTTTTTAGCTGGCACCAGCGACACAGACACGATGGAGTTTGCAGTCTGTGCCATTAGGTTACATTGGTAAGGGGTTTGTTTATAAAGGAAAAAACTGCCAAGTATGAGTGGGGAGGGGTAAGAGTGTAGGGGCTCTGTTTGTTCTCTTATTAGGTTTTTAGGACAAACCTTAACAGAGGCAGCTGGAAATTATAATTGGTGATGAGCTGATAACAGGAAACTTTACAACTCGTGGTTAATTTACGGGCATCTTATAGAGTACAAAGGCTACAACTTTAAAGCCTGGTGGTGGGCCAATTCCTGGAAATTTATAAAGTACAGAGGTCACAGCTGCACAGGATAGGGAGTCTGACCAGGCATCTGGAATTTTAGGAGGAACAAAGGTTGGAATCTAGGATAATAGCAATGTCGCATACAGAACAGAATGACGACTCTCAGGTTAGAGTACAGCAATTCCGTGTATGTGTGTGTGCCCTAATCTCTCCTTCTTATGAAGACTCCACTCATATTGGGTTAGATTCTACCCAAAGGACCTCATTTTATTTCAATTACTTTTCTAAGGGTCCTAGTACAGTTAGAAACAATAGAGCTAAGAAATTCATACCCTTCTATCCATCCCACTTTAAGTAGCATCCTGGGGCCATTCCTCCTTCCATTGTCCTAAAAGAGGTAGAAAATTAAGTAACAATAACTCAGGAAATCTCTGATGCTCTAGACAAGAGCATATGCTGAGTTGGATCTCATAACCTTCAGACACCTTCACAAGTTTCACATAAATATATACCTTTACGCATGACTTATATGTCATGCATGTAATTAAGATTGGAGTGAATTCTAGGAAAAGCATGCATGTTGAGAGCCCCTGAGATAATGCAGCACCTGTCAACCATTCCTGTCAATCATACCTAGCAATTCTAGTGAGGCACCTGGACTGAGGTGCATATTCTTTAAATTCTTAAAACCTGATTTATCTGCAAACTCTGTGCTGTGTTATGTGTAATGCTTTTGCTAACTCCTGTCAACCCAATATCACTTTTCTGCTAGTGACATATCTTTTGTTGGCATGGACTTGTCCTGAGCACAGCTTCCTCTACTCTTCAATAAATGTAACTACTTTTCACTTGCCTTTTGGATTACATGCTTGCAATTCTTTGCTTCTCATACATAAGGGCCTGGAGTATACCTGCCCATCACCCTGTAACTGCTCTAGCTCCAAATGTAGTCTCACATCCTTTGCTAGTGAGTGTTAATGTTGTGGAAAATTTCCCAAGGCAAGCCAAGCCAAACCAAACTAACAGGAAGACTCTTTGTAACAAGGAGATAAGAAGGCAGAATTTAATCTTTACACCTCTGAACTGCTGGATTGTCACACCAGTGGACTGTTGCAGGGATAATTCCTCCCAACAGCCACACTGAATCAGGAAGGAGTTTAGCCTATATAGAATTGAAGTGGGAGGTACAAAGCAAGTGACCAAATATTACACAATCAGTTACATACATTGAATCATATATTGACACATAGGCTAGTCATGAAATGATAGAAACACTCCAGGAAACAGGGAAGGAGGCACTTACAGAATGAGCACAGTTAAGGGCATTACCATAATATAGAAGTGTTCTGGAGAGAGGGCGTTTACTATATGAGCACAGTTAAAGGCATTGTCATAATGTAGAAATGTTCCAGAGAGAGAGCCTTTACAGAATGGGCATGAATCAGCTCAGGGTGCGTTTTATATATATATAGTCAATTACTCTGATTTAGTGCTCATCTGCAGTTGGGCTGTAGACATTGTCAGGGTCAATTGAATTTAGCAGAAACAGTAGAAGAGCAACTTGCCAGAGACCTTTAACTGATCATGAAATATCTATAAGTTTACCATCTCATGAGTGTGTTTCTACATTATAACTGTGCTCCAACATTAACATTTCAACACATGAGTTTTGGAAAAACACAATTCATCCCAAAACAATTGTGTATACTAGGAAAGTTACAATGGAGAGATTTAATTGAAGAAAAGTTTTTTCAGAGATGCTCAGAGCAAATTTGGTTTCTCTGTTTCTCTTGAGACTATATGAATAATAATTCCATTCATACTTTTTAAAATTATATTTAAGTATTTCAACTGAAATATTTTCACAGGTGCTTTTTTTCTTCTATCCAAAGCACCTTTCTTCAACAAATAAGTTTACAAGGCAAGTAAATCATCTCTATGACTCTTGGGAATTTAGAAGCTGCAGGATGTTAGGCCTCTTTGGTTTGTTTCCAATGCAATATGGCAATAAAAGTATTCAATTAAAAGTAGTAGTTGAAAAAATAGTAACTCCATCAAAAGAGTCTTCCCAGCAATTGAAATAATCCAAAGTATAATTATATAATTGCACCATTGTATATTTCACAGTGACACTGTGATTTTTCATTTAATTTGCCTCTTTCAAATTCTCATTATTTGCAATATTAATGTTAACTTACTAATATGTCAAAAATTAAAATATTTTTAGCTTCATTTATTCATTACTCTGTTGTGGGAAAATTCTCAAGTCAAATCAAAAGGAAGACTCTTTGCATGAGGAGATAAGAAGGCAGCATTTAATCTTTACACCAGAAGATTTTTTTTTTTGCAGTACCAGGGATCAAACTCATGACTTCACACTTGTCAGGCAGGCGCTTATGCCACTGAGCTAAATCCCTGGCCCTACACCAGAAGATCTTTGCAGAATCATTCTTTACGCCACTGGACTATTGCAGGATTATTCTCAAAGGCAACAGCCCTCAGTTTACAAGAAGTTTAGTTTATATAGCATTTATAAGTGGGAAGTACAAAGCAAGTGACAAACCATTATATGATTGTTTACATGCATTGAGTCTATATATTGATAGGCAGGCTAGTCTTGAACAGATTTGTTGAAACAAAGAAATTATTCATCATAATATAGAAACATTCTGGGTACAAGAGGAGAGGGTCCTTACAGGGTAAGCATAGTTAGAGGTGTTATTGACCAGCCCAAGGTGCCTTAAGGTATAGAGAATTTCTCTGATTCAGTGCTTATCAGAGGTCTGCAACTGGGCTTTAGACACTGTCAAGATAAATTGATTTCAACAGAAGCAGCAGAAACTTGGTCAGATTCTCCTAATTGCTCTCCAGTTTGTATCATAAAATACCTTTGTTTGCTATTTTATAAATGTGTCCTTACATTACAATTGTGCTCCAACAGCTTCAATGAAAAATGTATAGCCAGATTTGAATACCATGAAACAAAAATTGAGAAGAATTATGTACCTAAAACCATACAATACCATGTTGAGAAACCTCAGTCTAATTAAAAAGTAATTTTCCAATGAACTAACACTTTTTTTTGTCTTTTTGAGACAGGGCCTCATTATGAAGTTCAGACTGGCCTTGTGCTCACTTTGTAGCCCAGGCTGGTCTTGAACTCACAATGATCCTCCTGCCTCAGCGTCCAGTGTGCTGGTATTATAGGCATGCACTACCATGGCTGGCTAATGGTCTAAACATTTTAAAAATCCATATGATGATAGATGGCAAAGAGAGGAATCTCATACTGCTGTGCAGATGTATGTTTTCTTGTACTCAGCACCAGTGTTGTTCAAAACATTTAAAATTTTGATGTTTTATTTTGAATGAATTCTAAAAGGATGAATACTAACAAAAGGAAAAGGTGGGGAAACTATTCCTGCAACTAAAGACAGAGAAAATTGTGTTTAGATGCTAGATATATGCTAACCAGCAAAAAAAATCCTCCTCATTGAATTCAGAATGTGGAAAGAGAAAAGGCAGGCCTATGACATGGTTTTATATGTTTAGTTATTGTATTTAAAGTATGTAAGCATAGAAAAGAACGTCACCTAAAATATTCCCTTCATTAGTCTTTGGAAATTATTTATATTTGAAAATGTTCCAAATAGAAAGGTAAGGGGAAAATCCATAATATAAACTTTTCCTAAGCAATACTGTAATCATTTAGGGGACTTATAGGAAGATGGTGCAGCAGTATGCAGTACTGCTTCTCTAAGATTCAAAATCTAGACACTAGAAAAATAACAACTGGGGGGAAGAAAAGAAGGAAGGAGTTGGATCCTTAGGATCCCAGAATGATCTGAAGGGAAAGGTAGAACCAACAGAAAAATTGAAGAATCAGAACACAATTCAGAAAGAGGAAAATGGCAATCTACACTTTCTCTCTGGCTCCTAGCTCATGTGTGAGAAAGGAAGATTGAAAAGCACCCTTCTCACCTCCCTGGTAAGCAGCCATGGCTTGAGCGAGTGGCGGGCGACCCAGGGAGAGAACCAGGTAGCCAGTATCTCCCAAGATCTGTGCCATGTTGAAACTTAAGAACCTGGGTAACAAAAGAACCCACTCACCTCCCTGGTAAGCAGCCATGAGCCTACCAGTGCACAGGCTGAGAATCAAACATCCCACCCACCTCCCCCATAGCAAATGGGAGCCAGAGGTCTGAGCACCTCTTGGGAGGATGACTGTATGCAATACAGCAAATATGGGGGATTTCCTTCTACCATCTCTTTGAAGGCTAATATTGTTATCACTGTTCTGCTTTGTTCTGATTAATTGTATTTCTCTATTCAATAATCTGTTTTGATAGGCTTTATGATGTTCTGTATTTGGTCTGATTTTGCTATAACTGATTGAAAGGACAACTATTGTGAAGATAATGAAATATACTATGGTACCTATTACTGTTATCCCGGTAACTTGCTGTGAAATTCTGTGCCAATTTCACTGCATTGTCTCAGTTGGTTTTGTTCTGTTGTATGTTACTACCTTCAAAATAATAAAAAAGAAAAAGAAAGAAAAATTGAATCTATAGAAAATAAAAATGAAAGCAGGTGACTCCAATGGACTTCAGAGAGAAATACACCAGTGGAATGGAGCAATGGATCCTGTGCACTGCAACAGTTGGTGAGTGACTCCAGCCCAAGCATATATCATATCCCCTGGAGAGGATGCCTCATTGGATGCCATTTTACAGATAAGTCAACTGAACCTGGGACTCAGAGTAGCTATGGGTTGGCTTCATCTCAGGGTTTCCAGTGTTAAACTCCCACAGTGACTGGGTGAGGGATATCCACAAGAGACATCCAAGATCAGGGAGCCATGGTCAGGCTAGCAAGAGTCACAAAATGTTGTAATCTAAATTATTTAGGTCCTGCTCTCATGATCAGAGGGCAGATTCAGGCTGAATTTATATGAATTTGAAAGTTTCAAACTGTTATTCCATCCTAATCCTACCATTGCTTGCTTGTATTATCCAGCAGGGATCTGAGATCTAGACTACCAGTGAGAAGAAAAGGAGTGATGCCTTGAATTGGGCACTGCCACAAAATTGTAATCCACAGAAGATAATGACAAGATTGAAATCAAAGAGAAATTTCTTTTTTTCTTTTCTATGAGTCTTTTTTGTTTTCAAAATTGCTTTTGTGTTTCTGTGAGTATAGGCATTGTATTTATTTTTTGTTGCTATTTTGTTCATCTTTTTGTTTTCACTTTCTTTTCTTCCTATCTTCTTCACCAGTTTGTTAAGGTTTGGGTAATCTTCATTCATCATTCAGCCTTGTTTATAATTTATTTTATTTCTCTATTTTTTTCTCTTCTCCCTTTTAATTTTATTCTCTTAGGGTAAAGTTTCTCTATTGAATGAATACTTGCTGTATATAATTTTCTGATTGTGTTAGATTTTGTTATATAACAAAAAATCTTATACCTACAGTTAAAGATGGTAAATTATTAGCCATCACAGCTTATTTTCTAGACTTCTTTTATGCTATTGTTACTGATTGTATTACTTTAACAAAGGTTATATAGATATAGTGATATATTTATCTTCATTTTATGTTTATACCTATAAGGTCTAGTGGTCATAAACAATACTACAGACTAGTACCAAGGAAATGAGTTCTAGGCCAAATAGGTTACACCATTTCTTCCCTAATAAAAGAAGAATCAGGACTCTAGGACAAACTCAAATGCCAAAACCCAGCTATGCCTAGAAGATATCTCAGAAAAGTGGTCATTTCCTAAAGAGGTCTTAATACTAGTAACAAAGTTATCTCTACCATATTGATTTATAAGTTTCAGAGCAGAAAACAAATAAATAACAAGAACAAAATAGAAAATGAGAAAAGATGGAAGCAAAATGCAACAAAGCATACCTTTGGTTATGGGCATCATCTCTGTGGTTATCTGTAAAATTTCTATACTATATTTACTATATTTTACCTCATTCATCTCTCTATATTGTCCCCTGTCTCTCTTAACTACTCTCCCACTGCAACAGGGTAAAATCACTCCACAATAGGGGAAATCACTGAATATAAGTTCCTCGTATAGGTTGAATTCTGTTGTATAGCTGTAGAATTTGCTTCTATCATTAAAGGTATCAGGGTAATTGTTGCCACAGTTTGTCAGTAGCTAGGGTGTACTTGATGCCATTGCTATTGTTATTGCTAACTGTACTACTTTATCCAGGATGTCATACATGTAATAATCAGTTTTCTCCCTTGTATGATAATACTGTGATTGTATGGGGGCATACTCATCAACATAGTCAAGTACAAAAGAGCTGGATGCTGAACCAAATAGCAACTTTTCATCCTTTACAAACTGGAAAGGATGCTTCTTGGGATAAACATAAAGAACCACCTATATCCGGAAGACATCCCTAAAGAGCAGACAATTCCTCAATGCTAGTGATAAAGCTACCTATAATAAGATATTGCCAACCATTAACACTGAAAACAAAATAAAATAGAAAGTAGACAAGACCTGGCAGCAAAATGTAACTCCAGTTCTCCAGCCCACCCAGGACAAACCCAGAGCACAATGAGACAGAGGAAATTGAAAGTCAAGCACTGAAACTTTCTGAAATGATAGTAACAGAAGTGAAAAAAAAAAAAAAACAAATGGAAAGGCTATAGAAAAAATAATCTCTGAGCTACAAAAATAAATGACTATCAAAATGAAATATTAGAATAGACACAGATTTTAAAAAGGAAGAGTTTAGAAAAATTATAAAAACCATAAATGTTCAACACAGGAAATAAATGGAATCTATAAAACAGATCCAAACAGAAATCCAAGAGATTAAAGTCTCCATTAAAACTATCTGAAACAGATTGAAAGAAGGCAAGGATAGAATATCAGATCTAGAAGACATAATTTCAGCTAATTTCTTTTCTTGGTCAAGAAAACAAAAAAGCCTTAAAATAGCAATAAGCCATAAAATATCAATCCAAGAGCTGATGGATGAGGCATGTTAGTGAGAAATCTGGAGATAATGCAAAAGACATAAAAAAAACCTATTCACAGAAATACGGGCAGAAAACTTCCCAAACATGGATAAAAAATACTTAGTATACAAAGGAAGCACTTAGAACTACAAAAAGACAAGACCAAAATAAGTCTACTTTGAGGCATATAATAATCAAGATTACAGAAATTGAGCACAAAAATGGAATATTAAAATCAGTAAGAGAAAAGAAACAAATCACCTATAAAGGAAACCCCATCATAATCAAAGCATAATTCTCAGCATAAAACCTCAACTCAAAAAGAGCTTGAAATGATATATTTTAATCCCTAAAAGAAAACAACAGTCAACTCAGATAGATGTACCCCACAAAACTATCTGTATTTGTTACTTTTTTCTCATTGCTGAGAGAAAATATTTGATGCCCAAAATTAGGGAAGGAAATGTTTATTTCTTACAGTTCTTGGAGGTTTAAGTTCATACTCAGTTGGCTCCAAGGCAGTGTGGCATGGCAGGGCAGCCATTCATGGTTGCTGCAAACAGCAGGTGGAAACCTGCAAGACAGAGAGACATACACACCTTCATCCTGCCCTTACATCATATTCTGAGTATCTTCCCAGAAGAATTAAAAACATTACATACCACTGTGTTACATGTGCACCCATATTTATAGCAGCACAGCTTATAATATCTA
>PVJX010016236.1:17500-40787 GCA_004027295.1 Dolichotis patagonum
ATGGTAGGAATTTAACAATGATTGTTATATTGCATATTGCTATCTTCAAAAGAGTTGCTTAAATTATCAGATATAGACATGCAAAACTCATCTAATCATATTAACTATTCCTTTCCAGGAACTAATAGAACTAGTAGTATAATCATCTTAGCTATCTTATGTACACACACACACACACACACACACACACACACACATACACACACATCTGTATCTTTTTCTTTTTCCCTTCCTTCTTTTTTCCTTTCACCTATCCCAGTTATTTTTCCCCTTTGAGCAGTTTCTTTCTCTTAGTAAAGGTTATGTGTTGCCTGAAGAAAGCATATATCCATGTTACTTACAAGTTTCAGTTTCAGATGAGACTAAGACAGTTCTCTCAAAAAAGATTAGCGCCTTCTCCAGGAAAGCCTTTACCCCTAATGAAAAAAGAGCAAGCTACTGAAGATCAGCTCTTTCAATATATATATAATGATTTCATAGTAGTGAAAGTTAGCAAGTCTAAAGCATGAAACCTCCACTCCCTCAGCAACACATATAGAATGATGGAATTTCTGTCTCAAGGAAATGAGGCAGGAGATTAGGGCATGGCAAACCACCTTTGTAACTGGTCATGATCTATTGATTGCAAAGACCTGTTAACCACAGAGACAACAGCTCAGAACAGCTGCTCCCAAGCCCTGTACTGATACCAAGCTTTTGGCATCACATCAAGCAGGTATTTGATTGGATAACTTGCAGCTGATGTCCAAAGGGAAATATGAAACACAGTAGGCAGCTTGTGGCTGCTGTGAGCCTTTTCACCAACTCATTCTCACTCTGCAAAGTGTACTTCTTTTCCTACTTTAGCTGGGCCACACTCACTCTGCAGAACATTTTCTTTTTCTTGAAAACTTCTTCTGTTCTTTTCTTCTTCTTCTGCCTTAAATAAATGTTAAACTTTCACCTTCCTCAACTGTCCTGAGCATTTTAAATGGAACAGTAGAGGCCTGGAAAGAACTGAATGGTCACTACCATGCCCAATAACATTTATACTCCTTTAGCTCCATTTGGCTCATCTGAACATTGGGGTATTATGACTTCTTTCACAAGTCATAAGAATTGAATGTGTGCATGAAAGATAAAGGTCATCTTTCTAGAAGGAGAAGCTTAAAGTGGAGAATTGGGGAAAGTACTTTATCTTAAAATTAAACTTTCTTTATCCCAAAACAGCCTTAGACTTGGGCAAGAGATGTCTTTGTTACGTGCACCATGCTATTAGAGAAAGTTTTGAAAATTCCATAAGGAGATATTTTAGGTTTTGTGGTCTATTCTATGTTGCAACTTCTCAACTCTGCCGTTACAAAGAGAAAACAACCATAGACAGTATGTAAATAAATTGGGAGTGGCTGTGTTGTAATACTATTTTATTTACAAGAATTGGCAATATACTATGTTTAACCCATGAGTCACAGGTTGTTGACCCCTACTGTAGAGGGTTTCGCTCTGGTCCTGTTCCAGCTGTACCTCTTTCCATGAGGTGAGGCTCTGTGGGGCTTGGGAAACATATATCTTGATCTCATCTGCTTCTTCTTCTAAGCATGATGCAGTACTCCTGTTCTAATAACCCAAAAAGCCTGTGTCTACTTTCAAGGCCTGTGTATGCCTTTTTCCTGGGTTGATCATCAAGGAGAATGGACCACATACTTTTTGTTCGCATATCTATCCCAAAGAGTGTGTGTGTGTGTGTGTGTGTGTGTGTATGTGTGTGTGTGTAGGGGTAAAGGTGAAGTAAAGATAAAGCTTAGATGAAAAATTTGAGGTGTCCACAAATATGCACATATGCACAGAGTCCTTGCTCTGTCAGACAACTATAGGTGGAACTACAAGTTGGTCGTCCATGGGCTCAGAACCAATGGCAGTGCTGCAATATTCTGGCTTGCAATTCTGAGGATCTGAGAATTTTAAACTAAACTTGATTTGGGTTGTTGTGAAGTTGCATTTTGCCATGTAGGACACGAGTTATAGTTTGAGAGGGTTAGCTTATTTTAGTATTTAGCCATATGACAGGCAGAACTCCATTTGTACTTTAATCCCAGGCCCCACAAACAGTAGGGATAGGATAGTCAGACTTCATAGTATCAAGGTCTATACAAATGAGGTTACACTTGGTGAAGCAACATAATTTTTCATTATGCTACAAGGCAAAAGCAGCTACAGGAAAACAAATCTAGGCCCAATCCAAGGTCTGAGATAAAGTCAGGAAGGAATTTCCAAGGTCTGAGATAAAGTCAGGAAAGGTTTCAAAGAGACATCTAGAAGCCAGCATGCTGAGGGGAATCCTATGGGAGAGATTCTCATGGAGGAAGCTTGTGGTAGGAAACAAAGTCATTTTTCCCACTCTGTTTTAAGTTAAGCCTGGATACAAAAAGATTTCAAGGCCCAATTCAGTAAGCTGAGGCCTGAAGCAAGTCGCTGAACCATGGACGCTCAGAGATCAAAGGTTGCCACCCATTAATCTGGACTTTTTAAACAGTTCTGTTCCCTTCCCCATGATAGTATGACTAGTCCTTGTCAGTTGTTTGTCTGTGATAGGCTGCAGACCCTTTTTTCCCTACCTCCTGCTCTAGAACCAATTAATGCATCTTGGCATTGTTGATTGTTACAGCCATCACTTGCACAAAAGGATATATAGTATACTTACAGTCCAGGACTGGAGCAACAGCAAAGCTACCACCAGCAGAGTAATAGATAATCTTGTAAAAAGAGTACATCAATAATGATCACAACTGTCTGGACTTGGTAGAATCAACTGTGAATGGAGGAAGGAGTATCAGATAATAACTGAGATTGGATTTCTCATCAGTCAAGTGAGTTGAGAGGATTGTATCAAAGTTTTTCTGTATTAGAAAATTAAAATGAGATGGGCTAATGTTTACATAACCAAACATTTTGATGGCATCAATGTTTATCTCCACCATATGTGTAAAGAATAGCCTTAGTTCACATTGTGCATTAGTGTGTAGCCAAAAGTATTATTCTTGATATCTTCTGTGAGAAGCTTCCTCAAAGGACAAAATCAGCCTAATAATGAAAAATCATGCCAGAAGATGTAAGGGAACATAAGAAAGGATCAGTCCAAACCTGTGATGATCTCCCCATCTTCTGTGTACTGCACTGCTCTTGGCCCATTCCTGCTTCTTCCTGGATCCTTACCTTCATAGGGGGTCAAAGTTTCTCTTGAAAGCTTGGACGAGAGGGTAAGGGCCCTGGTGGCAGGATTGGCCAGTGAAGTCATCTAGATCAATAGTTCAGATCTGACCTCAAGGTTTAAATTCTTTAGAAACTGAACCTGGAGGCAGAAAGTACCACAAAGATTAGAAGAGACTTTAAATGACCATGACCAAATCAAGTTCAGATGAGGACTTGAGCTTCAAATGTGGAATCAGGCATATTTACTTTATGGAGTTAGAAGGAAAGAGGCTCAGGGAGACAAAGACAGCCACTGACTATTAACCACCTCTCAGTTTGACTTGCAGAGTCACTATACTCCAGGTCTGGCTTTCTCAGAGACTATGAAAACTTTCCAGGCAAATACCATGGAGCTGCCACTCAGACACTCATGCCTCCTTTCTACATTAGGCCTAGAAGGGAAACAAATATGTTGCCCAGATCTAAGAAAGGATAGGCCCAGAAATATGGAGCCTTCTGGTAAGGTAATTCATGAAAAAGACTGAAGGGTTTGTCCTGAAAGCAGACAAGAGAGACAGCCACTCTGTGTTGGCAGCAATATGTGCTTAATTCCCTCTCTCTTCTCTCCACTTTTCATTTTTCCACTTAGCTTCAGTCTTTCACATCTTTTTCATCTCTCCTACCTGTATCATACAGGTATGGCTATGGGTCACTACTAGACTTGGGCTGCAAAAGGCACTGGATGCCATCCTAAATTTGACACCCAGAAGCTTTGGTTTTTCAACATAGAGTATTGAGACATTTTGGCACACATTCACATTCCCCATTTAAGGGAGTATACTCTGTCGTTGAGCCTTCTTCCCACCTACTATTGTCTCCATGTTCTTCACATCATTGTAATTCACCAAGCAGTTCTCCTTGACTGAATAAGCAGTCTTGTGATCCTGGTTTGTTGTAGGAATTGGCAGGACAATGGAGCAAGATGAATAAAAGCATCAGTAATAGGCTCTTACTGAAACTTAATGAGATAGATAATGTATGTTAGTCACTAAGGACCTGAGAGAAATATTAGAATATTTATACCCAGGATTAGACAATGACATAACTAACTCAGTGCATCCTATGGAAGGGGTGATCCAAGGCAAACAAACTGTGGTAAGGTCTCATAGGAACTGTCACAAGCAGCTAGAAATCAGGAAATATTCAAATTCCAGATCAGACCTCAGCATTGACCAATAAATCTTCTCATTTATTTATATGCAAAATTGAAGTATAGTAACACTTTCTAAATACTGTAGTTATCTCATAGTGTTGTTGTCAAGGTGTTATGAAAGAATTCAGTTCACAAATGCTTTTGTCTGCGAATAATTTGTTTCACAAACAAAAGAATTTAACAGAATTTTGTTTTTGTTTCAAACTCTACATCAGGTGACAAACGTGACTGCAGTCATCTTTTCCAGATAAACATAAATGTGGCCATCTTTTTGAAAATCATGGATAAATTAAGCTTGTGAACTGAGGTACCACTGTATATTTTGAAATATTGCTTTGAAAATAGTAAAGTATGCTACCAATGTGAGGTACTATGACTATCATCACTATTGTGCCTTACCTTATACCTTATTATCACTTCACTCTCATCACTCATATTCTATCCTCTCCCATTCCCAGTGTGCTACATCCTAGGACACTCCAACCATCTGTCACCAGGTACTTTTTCTTCCTATTAATATAAGTAAGAGCTCCTAAAAAGATCTCTATTGAAAAAAATGCATTTTAACATCATATAGAAATTTCATTTTGAATTGATTATGCTTTTTGGATGATTTCCACTCATATTTACCTCAACAAAGCCAAAGATAAAAGTTGATTATTTAAGCATATATCAAATTGTCAAAGTTATAATGACCTGGGGTAACAAAGTAAACAATGAAACTAAACTTTCCATGAGATGGAGATGTCCATGTGCAGTGGTTCAAGTGAAAGCTCTACCTGTAGATTTTGAGAATGACCTTACCTGCCCTTATATTAAGAATTTAACAGAATTTTGTTTTTGTTTCAACAGAATTTTGTTTTTGTGTTGCTTCTCTTGACCTAAACTACTCAAGATTGGAAGTGTAGAGTTATTTTCTCCCTACCTCTGATTTGTCAGGTGCTTTGAGATTCAATGAAGACTCTCAAGATGACCCATGTCCTTTTGCCTTTACCTTTGCCTTTGCCAATTCAGTTGCTAGTGAATCAATCATTCACCAGCATGTGGCAAAGGAGGAAAATTGAGCAATACACTGACCAGGTACCTCAGCAGGTGATGAGTCACTCCACGGAGCCTTCCCAAGTCTTCTATCTCTAATCATATGACCTTCGCCACAACTAATTGGCCACTCAACCACACCTTGTTTTGCCACAACTTTGTAATTTTATTAAGTATTATATTTGTTTTAGACACTCATTTATTTAACTGTGTTTGTATTCTGTATTCTTCTCATCTTGATTAGCTCTTCAAGACAAGGATAGAGAATTATATATTTCTAGCTCCCAGTGGAATAGGAAGTGTCCCCAAAATTTCTGTTCATCAAGTAATTGTTAGATTTCGAATTTCCCCTATGATTTTAAAAATTGCCCCAGTTTCAGGGACAGAGAGAAATGATGATCTGATCAGTTGAACTTTAATTTTCATTCTTATAAGCTTTTTGACTTCTGGGCATAATCTGACACATTTGATCTTCTTGAAACATCCACTTCCCCAAGCTTTGGCATACATTGTATGGGCTTCTTCTGCCTCTCTTGTTGCTCCTTGTTGGCTTCTTTAGTGGTCTCCTCTTCCTCTGCAAAACCCTACATGCAGGAAGCCCTTGGGATTTTTTGTCTCCCTAATGTTCCTTTTTTTTTTTTTTTAACACTTTTTAATCTACTTATCTGGTCTTTGGCTATAAATCCCCATTTGCCTTTGTTATATTAGGAATTAAATCCAATGTTATAAAGGTTATACTGATGTCTCTTTTCTCTTATTATAATAGTTACACCATCTAGTTTTGATATTTCTCAGTATCTTTTATACTTGGTGAGGCACTTACAGTGGGGGTGTGTTTAGGGTCAGGGGATTTGTGTTCAAGTCCCAGGTCAGAGCCCATCCTACAAGCACATTAAAAAGAAAAATTCATGTTATTATTTGTTTGTTTTTCTTTGTAAGAATTTGTTTTGGTTTATATTTTGAAGATAACAATGTGCAGTATATTAACTATTGTTATTTTATTATCATTTTGTTATAAAATTTTGGGGTTGTTTTTTTCATGAATTAGAATAAAGGTGGAAAAAAAGCTGCTTTGTCCTTAAGCTAATTTCTGAGCTTAGTCATCTCTGTAACAGGATTGAGAATTCTAAATTTGTTACATTGTCTCAATAAAAATTTAAAAAGGGCTCAAGATGTAGCTCTGTGCAAATACCCTAAGTTCAATAACTAGTACAAAAAAGTAATATACTTAGAGTAATAACTGAGTTAAATTTACCATGAGTAGCTCTCATTTTCAAATGGGTTTCCATAACAATGATCTTTCTAGATTCTTAAATTCTCTTAGTTTTTAGTCAGTGCTTATAATACATAAGTGTAGTGGTTATAAGGAGGGTTTTAGAGATAAACATATTTGGTTTGGATTTTCCTTTAATTATATGCAAGCTGTATGCAAATCATATGGCTACAGGTAAGTTCTTGAAGCTTTGTTTTTTGTTGTTTGTTTTAACCACATAAAAGGAATAATAGAATACACTCTTGGATGACAGTGAAAGGACAGGCAATATAAACAGATTGTTTGGCAGTGCTTATATGAAATATAGGCTCAGTGGCTACAATAATCATTGTTATATTATTTTTGTTATTATTATTAGGTAAATGCCAGGTTTTGCAGAAAACTTAAATATGTGTAATACACAGACTTGATTCTAAGGAGTAAATTACTAAATTTCTATTATGTGTTCATCTTTTATAAAATTAGAGGTGTCTTTTTAGTGGTTCAGATGTACCACCTCTCATTGTAAGCACTTTGAAATGCAAATCAGAAGTTAGAAATTCATTTCTACCATGATTTTGTTACTATCCCCTCAAATGAACAGCTAAAGTAACATAAGAACCAAATTTCAGTGTAATACTGACTGAAACAGTGCTGGGATTACAGGTATGTGCCACCATATTCATCTGTAATGGACACAGAATCAAATGAAGATCTTTCGTCCTTTTTTATCTGTGTGTAGACATCTACGTAAGTCTTCTAATAGCCAATTCTATGTCTCCTCCAGCTAAAACTTAGTACTGAAAAGCAGAGTGAGGAGGCTGTAGAATCTGACTTCTGGGACAACAGAGATACTTCTGGCTGAGTTTAAGATATTTAGACTTTTTAAAGTGCCTTTTAAAAAATAAAGCAAAAGATTTTCAAAATTAAATGAGCTAGAGATTGAGGAAAATGTATCTTTTATTTTTCCATCTTTGTACTTCTTTAGCTCTCAATGTAAATGAATAGAAAACATAATTTATAACATGTGTTGAATTAGTTACTATTTTATTTTTAAGCAAAGAGGACTCAATTGTTTCATCTGCTGCTGTCTAATTCCATCTGTTGCACAACTCTGACCCAGGCATTGCAGTCTAATGACAGCTATGGGTCAGGGGTGAGTTTTGAAGTGAAAATAACCACCCAACCCATGTTTTCCAACTAAAACCATCTTATCATAACTTATGATGTGAAAACCCTTAATGTAAACATGTTTACTGATCATTGGTTGGGATCCAGTTTCCCTCAAATATGGGCAATTTAGTCAAGCTCCTTCAGAGTTCTTCCCACAACACAGAAAATCTAATAATATTTCTCAACTCATGATAAAATGCTGATTAGTTTTGCTACGTGGAAAAAAATAACTCTTCAACTTTAGTTCACTGTTACTTCTCAAGTGGAGCAAAAGTGATGATGATAAGAAGTTATGGGAAAATGAACCAAAAAATAGAGACTATGGTGTTAGCCTTTGGAACCAAACAAATATCCTCCAATAGACAAAAGAATTTTCAGTTTGGGATTCCTGGAGTAAAAAAGCTGGTTATTTCTTATCTTTTCAGAGAAATTCTGCCTAAAGGTAGCATTCATGATGTGAAGAATATGGACATCAGAGCTTGGCTGCCTAGCAGTGCCTTCATTGGATGGGATGAGGCAATGGCAGAAGTTAGGACTGGAATTATACTCAGAGAAATACATGAATGAATGAATGAGATAATAGGTCTTAGCCCCAGTTTTGGACTAACTTCCCTCCCCAAAACCAATCTGGGATGCTTCCACCATCAACCTACTAACTTTTCTTAGAGTGTCTTGTCACTGAGGCTGGCAAATAAGTAGATGACGTAAAAGAATAAGAAAGCATTGATGTTTTCAGGAGTGAATTCTCTTGTTTGCTGCTGATCCTGAGACCAATTTATAAAATAAGAAACTAATTTGTAGGCAGAACCTAGAATGAAATGAAAAGTGTCAATGAGACATTAGTGCTGTTAACTAAGATCACTGAGAGCTACAGATTTCCCTGGTATAGTCCTTTAACCTTGTTTGCTCATTCAGACAGAGGCTCTGAGGATCATTCAGCCTGGGCTCTTAGTGCTGACTCTTGAATACCCCAACCCCAGTTAGGGGGCTGAGAGACAGAGATATCCTAAATATGTAAAACACCCACAAAACACTGAGAGTAAATGTGTGTAGATGAGTAGATGAATGACACAGACAAGATGAGAAACAGGTGATACATATGTTGTGTGTATATGCGTGTGTATTTCTACACACAGGCATGCAGTGAAGTGTATGTGTGTGAGGGAGTGTGGGAGAGAGAGAATGAAACTATCAACACACAAAGGGACATAGAACAAAAACTGAAGTCATAAATATGTTAGCGTCAGAATCTGAGAGAGTAATCAAAGAAAAAGCATGTGGCAGAGACAGAAATCAAATATCACAAATATAAGAACATAACCAGGAGACCCAGACAGAGTACTGATTCATTAACTACTTACCTCACTGTGGAAGCATCAAGAGCACTAACCTCTAATAGATGGACAGAATGAACCATTGAGCCAAACCTAGTTCATCTATCCCAGAGAGTGGCAGTGAGTATGCGGCCTATATAGGGCCTCAAACTCTCCAGAACTTGGGTTCTCTGGTGTACCTATAATCCTGTTTCCAAGGTAGGAATTCATTTGCTCATTCATTTATCCAACAAAGTTTTATTAAATCATCTGCTCTGTGCTGGTGTGTTTTCTGTCCTGAGCCACACTTCCAGGGTGGACAAGAGGCACCTCTGTGCAAGCTGAGAACATTCTGACAGTCCACAGACTCTGGCAGTTGCTGATTTCTGGACCATATAGGAAAGGTCAGACTGCTGAATTAACTTGAGATGAAGAAAGAGACTGAAATGAGCAAGCTCACTTCACAGATCTGCCTTACCTCTTCTCTCCTCATCATCTTTCCTACAGAATTATAAGTCCCACATTCACCTGTCCAGAGAGACTTTTGGTCCATTATAATCATTTCTGTATTCTTTTCCGGGTTTCCTAGGAATGCCCATGTTCTGTACTTTTTATACTCTGATGTTTCAACAGCCTGGTTACTGGAAGGAAGCAAGATGTCTAGGAGACTCTAGAGACCAGTCCTTACAAATTTGCCTTGAGAAACTTCTAGGTAATGAAACTCATTCTTGAGCAATTCCAGTGTTCACATGTTAGAAAAGAACCACTGTGACCATGTCCTGAAAGGACTTTTTCATTTAATGTCACCTTAAAGGGACCTGTCCTTGGAGAAGGGAAGGTGATACTTTGGCTCTACCACTTTATGTCATTGTTCAGCCTCCATGACCCATAATTCATGATCTATCTTCTTTTTCTTCCCCATTCATCAACTTCTGCATTCATACCACATGTGTCCGGCTTCTTTCTGTTCATTCAGTTGGACAGTGCTTACTTTCCAGCTGTTTTCACTCAACAGCTATTCTTCACCTGTCACCTTCAAATGACACTTCTTTGTGGGACCTCACTTATTTATCCACTAGCTGGGAATAGCTGAGTCCTATTCAAAGCACATTCAAATTCCCATCTTCACATTGTGTTATAATGTATTATTTGTATATCTGTCTCCTAAGTTGACTATAGAGCTCTTAAGGACAAGAACTATGTGAAACACAAAAACAATAACAGAAATAACAAAAAAACAAGTCAAAAAATGTTTATTGAGGATTCTCAACTAACTTGTTAGAATACATTCAAAAATTCAGATTCTCAAAGCATATCTAGGTCTTAACTAGCTTTCTAGTGTCTTTGTATAGCTGAGTCTTTCTGTGTCTCTCAATCTGTCAATTTTCCTGTTTCTGTTACCTTATTACTCCCAAATACCTTCTACTCAGTGCTGAGCTTTTGGTATACCATTTTCCACTTATCAGGTTTGTCATGGTTTAAGTCTGGATGTCCCCTCAAAGCCTCATGCAGTCATGGAGATGGGCTTCTAGAGTTTGTGAATGACTCATGGTCCAGTGCTGGGATTATGGGTGTGATTGCCACACCAAAGTGGGTATGGCCTACATACAATATAAGGGACAGAAAGAATCTTCTTTTAGTGCTCCTCCTCTTTTTCTCTTGTTTCTTGTGCTGTTTTCCACTGCCGTGAACTGTCACCCTCTGCCATATGCCACTCTACTTTGGAGCCAGCTGATTATGGACTGAAACTTCAACATACTGAGCTAAATAAACCTTTCCTTCCTTAACTTGGGGTGTTGGATATTTTATCTCAGCAATGAGAGAAAAATAACCAAGATAAGGTGTGAGGCAAGTGGGAACAAGAAATGCACTGTATCTATTTTAAATCCTGACCAATGTTATTAGACAGTGTCTGATGTTTGGAAGGGTGCCAGAAAGTGGGGGCTGATGTGGAACAGTGATTTGAATAAAATGTACTGTGGATAGTGATTCACTGTACATGTGAATGAAGGTGATTGTAAGGAACCTACAAATAAGTGTAGGAGAAAAAACAAGCACTCTAATTAGTTCTGTGCTCTTTATATGGATATCACCTCTGTCCTCTTTTCATGGCAAGAGGCAGAAGCTGTAAATGAAGACTGACAGATTAGACTAGATAAAAGTGTATTTTTAAAAATTTCACAAAGACAAAGTGGAAGGTTAAAATCAGGAAAAAATGTGATAGATATGCTAAAATGATTATATAATATATAGAAAACTCCTAAAAGGCAATACTAAAATCTTCCAGGTCCAAGAAGCAGGAAGCCATCCTTGGACAGTTCCAGTAAAGTGAGATGTATACTATTCTTTTTATCACTCTTTTCTCTCCTCTTGCTTTGACTAAAACTGGTTCCAAAATCATAAGCAAGATGGAAAATGAGGGGTGAAAGAATAAAGCAAGGAATGAGAGAAGAGAGATGGCTGCAAGTTGTCTGGCTGAGGAAGATTTAACATTCAATCTAGCCTGAAGTGTTTATGAATATCTGACTCCAGCCAATAAGTGAGGTTGAGTTTGTGACTTACTGTGACCATGGAACTTGAATTACTCAACAGATGCAGGACAGAGGCATCATCACTGAATAATAGAAACTATCTGCATCCATTTCTCCTATTTCTTTTATTGACTTCATTGTATTTCACTGTATGAGATAATCATATTTTTAAAATTTAGATTCTTTCCAGACTTCTTTTTATTATTTAAAACAATGCTAAAGAGACCCAAGCCTCTCTCTGTGAGTCAGCACCACTTGTGGAGTGTAGTGGGGAAAGAACCAGGCCTCACTAGGAGGTGATCCCCACCTGGAAAGCAGTGCCTTGCACAGGCCTCTATCAAGGTGGGGACAGCCAGACCCAAACTTCCCTCTTTGAGTTTGCACCATTCGCAGACTATGGAGGGAGAGAACAAGGCATCACCAGGAAATGAGCCACACCTGGAAATCATTTCATTTTCATTATTTTTGTTGGGTTGGGTTTTATTCTCCTTCGTTTTATTTGATTATGTTAAATCTGATGGCATGAGCAACTATTTGAAAGATAGTAAGACCCATTACAGTAGCCATTTTGAATTTACTTTTGGCTTGTTTTGAAATCCTTTATTTCATTCTTTTTTTATTGTTTCTGTTCTATTGTGTTCTGTTTGGCTTTTACTATATTCAAAGATACCTGCAGCTATTTAGAAGACAACAAAAGGCATTATGGTAACTATTGTTGATTGCATAAGGTTTTGAAGTTTGTATAACTCATACTGATTTATTTTGATTGGTTTTATTCTGTTTTGTTTTCCTTGGTTTTATCCTCTTTAAAATAAAAAAAAGATAAAAAAATGAGTGCATTGGGGGAGGTGACACAATGAATTTTAATAAAAACTCCCTGGGGTTTCTATATTGAGGCAGATTAAAGGGGACAAGGAGAGACTAAGGGGGTCAGTTAGGCTGACAGGAGGCTGTCACAATAATCCTGACAAGTACTTTCTGCTCCAAGCACCAGGGATGTTTTGTACAATATAGTCTACACTTACCTGCTTGATTTTCTCCTTCTTTTTCTTCCTCTTCCTCTTCTTCATAGAAAAAATGAAAATAAAAGTTTCATAATAGAATAAAAGGAGAATAACAATAGTTAATACATTGTTATCTTTAAAGTAGTTGCTCAAGGTAAAAGACAGGGGAATAAAAATGTCTCCAATCAATATTAGCACAAACCTTAATTTTTAATGAACTAAGAGATGCTAATAGCATAACTTATTTGAATTTTCACTTTTTCATAATGTTCTTTCCTCTCTCACCTGCCCTAGTTCCTTTTTCCTTTTGAACAATTTCTTCCTATTTCACAATATATGTATTGTACATTTTAGAACTATTTACTCTCACAGTCTCTCACAGCATACAGAAAATACAATGTTTACACATGTTTATTTTACTTATGAGTGTGGTCTCAAGATGCATCCATTTACCTATAAAATTCTCCAGTTTATCTTTCTTTATAGCTGAATAGTACTCCATTGTATAAAAATGCTACATTTTTTATTCATTCCTCAGTTGATGGGCATTTGGTTTATTTCCAAGATTTAGCTATTACAAATTGTGCTGTTATAAACATGGGTACAAATATATTGCTGTGGTATGATGTGTTTAATTCCTCTGGGAAAACACTCAGAAAGGGACTAGCTGGGTCACATGGGGCCTCTAATCCTAGTTTTTGAGGCATCTCCACACTGATTTCCATAGTTGTTGCACCAGTCTATACTTTCACCAACAAGGGAGAAGGGTTTCTTTTTCCCCACAGCCGCTTCACCATTGGTGATTGTTGATTTCTGGATGATAGCCATTCTTAATGTGGTGAGATTAATTTTCAGTATTGTTTTAATTTGTATCTCTTGAATGAACAGTGATGTTGAATGCTTTTTCATATATTTATTTGCCACTTGTATTTCTTCATCTAAGAAGTGAGTATTCATCTAATATGCTCATTTTTGATTGGATCTTTGAATTTGGGATAGTTTGATTTTATTTTTTTAGTTCTCTATATGTTCTAGATAGAAGTCCTTTGTCTGAGGGACACTTTGTTAAATTTTTTCCCACTAGGGCTGGGGATTTAGCTCAGTGGCATAAGCGCCTGCCTGGCAAGCACGAGGTTGTGAGTTCAATCCCCAGTACTGAAAAAAAAAATCCCACTTTATGGGTTGTCTCTTCATTCTGTTGATGATTTCTTCTGCTGTGAAAAATCTTTTTAACAAGATGAGATCCCAGCTTTTGATTCTTTGATGTATTTCTCATGCAGCCTGGGTTTTGTTCATGAAATCTATATCTATATCTGTGTCTTCAAGATTTCTTCCAGATTCCTCTTCCAGTAGATTGTTTCTCTTTCAATATACAGGTCTTCAGTCCATTTTCACTTTCGTTTAGTGCATGGGTGTAGTTTTAATCTTCACATGTAGAGTGTCAGGTTTTTTTTTTTTTAGCACAATTTCTTAAGGAGACTGTCTTTCTTCCAGTGAATATGTTTGGCCCCTTTGTCAAAGATAGTGTGGCTGATAGTATTTATAGTTGTGTTTACATCTTCTAATGTGTCCCACTGGTCCACAGGTCTGGTTTCTTTTCTTTCTTTTGCCAGTACCATATTGATTTTATCACAGTAACATTGTAGTATAATTTCAAGTCAGTGTTGTAATGTCTCCTGCCTTGCCTTTATTGCCCAAGATTGTCTTTGCTATTTTAGGTCTCTTTTGGTTCCAGTTGTGTTTTAGGAATGTTTTCTCTAGTTCTGTGAGGTATACTAATGGTATTTTGAGCAGAATTGCCTTAAATCTGTATAACAATTTGGGAGTATGGCCTTTTCACTATGTTGATCCTTCCTATCCATAAGCAAGGGATATCTTTTCATTTTCTGATATCCTCTTTGATACTGCTTTTCAGAGTACTTTAATTTTCAATGTACATATCTTTTATTATGTTAGATTGATTCCTAAATATTTCATTTTTTGGATGTTATTGTGAAGTGTGTGGTTTCCTTAATTTCTCTCTCAGTGCAAGTGTTGTTTGTCTATAGGAATGCTATTGATTTTTGAGTGTTGATTTTGTATTCAGCTATGGTACTGAACCTGGTTATTAAATCTAGAACTCTTTTGGTAGAATTTTTGGAAACTTCTATGTACAGTATCATGTCTTCTGCAAATAATGATAATTTAACTTCTTCCTTTCCTATCCTTATTCCTTTTATTTTTTTCTGTCTAATTGCTTTGGCTAATGCTTATAGAATTGTATTGAATAGGAGTGGTGATAGTGGACAGATCTAAAAGACTGTCTTCAGTTTTGTCCCAGTGGTTTTGCCAGCTTTCCATGGAATTTTTAATTCCCTAGATATCTGTTTTATACATTCTGTTTCTTTCCTATATTGATTACTCAGTTTCCATCTTTTCCTACCAGCATTTATTTATCTACCCATACTTGAGATTTGCTGAGTAATTTCTTTATAAATGCTAACATTTCTTTTTTTACCTGTGAAATACTTTTTCATCTGATTTTCTCAATATACTAATTCATTTTTTCTTTACTTTAGTTGCTATCATTTCAGAAATTTCAGGTGTGTGTCTTCTATTTTACTCTCATCTTCTTGTCTCCTGAACTTGTTTTGGCTGGGCTGGAGGTCTGAGATTGCGTTTTGTGTCTGTATTATGTCATTTTCTATTTCAAAATTTTTATTTGGTTTTCTGTGTTGACCCTTGTAAGTTTTTTTGTATTAGGTAGCTTTATCACTAGTATAAAGGCCTCTCTAGACAAGGTTTGTTCTTCAGGATGTCTTATGTGTGTAGGAGGTTCTTGATTTATGTCTGTCCCAAGATCCTATCTTTTCAATTAATTAATAGTGAGATGTTAGCATGTGTTTGGCTCAGTTCCCAGTCCTTTGGTATTGGATTGTGATGAGATTTTTATCCCAGAACTTCCCAGTATTGTTACATAGGTGACAACAACGGATTAAAACAGATCTGACATCCTAGCAAAAGTAGTATAATTAGCATGGATAATAGAACAAAGCACAGTTTAGAAACTGAAAAAATGTGGTAATTTTATACCTTTTGCTATAGGAACAAAATATACACTTATATAACAGAACTGATTGTAAATTGTGATATTGTACGTAAAGTGTTTCCCCTTGGTAAAATGATTTTTAACCTGTGGTGGGGAAATTTAAGGATTGTGGATAGAACAGAGATAGAAAAGAGATAGAACAGAGATAGAAATTTAAGGATTGTAGATAGAAAAGAAATAAAATAGACTAGGCTGGAGAATGAAGGATGATCACACAACCTTTGGGAAACTAAAGAAGAGGGTAAAACAGAAAGAATGAAGGAGTAAGAAAGGGATTATTGCAGTTGATCAGAAAAATTAAAGAGATTATTCACTTCTATGAAAATACGATTAAGTCTAGAGAGGTAAATTGAGGAAAGGGGGAAAGAAGATGAATAGATTAGAACAAAAATATAGGTAAACATCAAAAAATTGCAAAGTAATGGACAGAAACCACAAACCAGAAAACAAATAAACATAAAATAAAATAAAAAACAAAGTTCATCTGGTATCCACCAAGAGTCCAAAACTATTGGATAACAGTGCCAAGTCTGAAGCAGAGTTTGTGCTGGATTTGAGACTGATCTTGGTCTCCAGATGTGCTTCCTGGAGTCAATCTTCAGCCAGTAGTCTGAATATGCCCCATAGTGGCCTCCCACTCCTTGCCCTGTTCATCTTGGTGGTGTCTCTCTCCCAGTTGCTGAGCTGTTTTCAGAAAGAGAGACAAGGAATGGTTTCCAGTTCCATGCATCTCTGTCTCTTCCTAGTCCTTGTTCAGCATTCTGTTTTCCTCCTCCACTGGCAAGTCTCTGTCCTCTGAGGTAGCTTGTTGTAGTGGGGTAGGACACTGTGTCTCAACCTCTGTCTCCTGAGGTGGGGTGTTAACTTCTCATATGTTGCTTTCCAAGTTCCACGGCCACTGTCACCCACTTTTGCTATAGTCTGCAACTTGGTCAGGCAAGATGAGGAGGTACTGTGGGGTGCCTTTCTGTCCCCTCCTACAGCAGCATGAGGAGACTCAAAGATGTGTAATTCACCACACCTCCTTAACCACAGGTAACTGGAAGAAATCAGCTGTACCATTTATTACATCCCCTTGTAGGCTTTAGTCTTGTTTGTGACTGTAACAGTTGGTGCTCTGGTGCACAAAAGCAATAGGAAGAAAAGGAAAACAAAAAAAGAGAAGAAAAGGAAAGACGTAATGATAGAAGGAAAATTGGCCAAATGTCAGGGAGAGAGCAGTCCATGTTGACAAAATTTGCTGCTGGACTATAGCATTTTCTGTTTGGAGGAAGGCAGAAGAGGCAAGGGACCTTATTTCCCAAGTCTATTCTGTATGGCTTGAGTTAGTCAGATTATTTTAGTACATCCACCCTTTTTTTCTTTTAAGATTCCAAGTATGACAGGCAGTCCAATCCAGTGACACACCAGCAACCAGGTGGGCTGGGTGGTTGTTTTTTTAAGCCCTTTATCTATGTTTGGCTCGATCTATTAGATTATATCAGACTGCTTTTGGTTTCAGGGTGTATGTCCCTATCCTTTCTTTCAGTTACTTGTGTTTTAGTTGAATTTCTCTGAGTATCTCTGCACAAAGTTCTTCCTCCATTTAGTGGTGCTGTCTCCTCTTCTTTTTAAAGACAGGGTCTCACTATGTAGTTCTGGTTGGTCTTGAACTTACCATGTAGTCCAGGCTGACCTTGAACTCTCGTGGGTATCCTCCTGCCTCAGCCTCCCCAGCACTGGGATTACAGGTGTGTACCGGTACGTCTGGCTCCTGGTTGACAAGATGTGTTCAAAGACACACTAGCATCTTCCCTTTGGGCCTGGATTAGTGCCTTCATGTCACTAAGAATTTTGTTCTTCTCTACCTAGTCCTGATCCTGCCAGTGTCTAAAACCAGCAGGACATACAGAATTTAATAATTTTAGTAGCAATTTGAGAAACAGCACCTTAAGTGTGTGAGTAGTGTGAGTACCAGCAATGATGGGGCAAGCTGACTTCATGGACCTCCTGATGTAGTACCTTAAGAAGGACACATATTTCTTAGATGTATTCCCATCAAAAATGTACACATCAATGTAATCCTGAGGAAGCAGGACACAAATCCAGACTGGGAACTTCCACAGCATAACTGGCCTGTCTTCTTCCAACTGTCAAGGTCAACAAAAGTGAGGAATATGGAGAAACTTTTCAGATAAAAGATTGAAGAGATGCAATCATTAAACGCTGCATATGCTTCTGGATTAGAAAAATGTGCTAGAAAGGACAACACTGGGACATTTTGGAAAAAAATTGAATAGGAACTTCAGATTTGGTAATAGTGTTATATCAACACTCCATTTCCTGATTCTTGTGGTTTAACTGTGATTATAAAACAAAATGTTCTTATTCTTGGAATACACACTGAAGTATTTAGGAGGGTCTTGTTATGTAGGCCAGGCTGACCTTGCACTAGCAACGATCCTCCTGCCTCAGCTTCCTTGGTGCTGTGATTATAGGCACCACTATGTCTGTGTTCTTAGAACTTTTCAACAGAAATGTTCTAGGAAAAATTAGTTTGTGTAAGAAAAGCATGCTGTTGATAAACAAAGTACTTCTATATACAAGGGTCTCATCTGCTCCCCAGGCTGGTCTCCAGCTCTTGTCTCAGCCTCATGAGTAGCCTGGACTACAAATGTGTATGATTAGACTAGCTCTCAGTGTTTGATCTGTAGAAGTACCCTAGATGAGTTTACCATAGGGTTAAGGAGAAGAACTGGCCTACGGTCCTTCTTCACTTTTTAGGACAATCACAGTCACACCCTCAGAGATGTCATGCAGCAGAAATGACAGCCTAGGAAAGCAGCATTGTGAAAATTGGACAGGATCAGCGAAATCCAACTCTTTTTCCTCTTAACTTCCGTGAAATTTTCCTTTTCTGGTACTTACTGTTTTTGCCTTGAATTTGAATTCTTTATATCTTTTTACTTACTAGACTGCAGACTCCTGGGGCACAGAATTCATTGAAAAATAAGTATTTCTGTCCGTTGCGGACTTTATCTTTTGCAAGGTTCATCCCATTGTCTCAGCACTTCTTATGGAGACTATTGTTTTTCCATTTAAAAGTTACCTGCACCCTTGTCAAAAATCTGCAGATGTGTCGATTTTTTCTGGAATCTCAGTTCTCTTCCACTGGTTTATATGTCTATCTTCACGTCTGGAATGACTTGGTCTTTGTGTATTGAGGATTTTTTTGTTTCGCTGGTTTTGCTGTATAGTTCAGGCTAGCCTTGAACTCACTACATAACGCAGGCTGGTCTTTGTGATCTTCCTGCCTTAACCTCCCAAATGCTAGGATTACAGGTGTGTGTCACTATGTATGGCCGAGGAGTCAGTTAAACAGAATTTAAATAATTCTTTAAATCTGAAGGGCTAAAAACTCCAATGACTGAGCCAACAGAAGGAAGAAGTTGGAATTATTAAATTTTAGAAGCTCTGCAAGGTGGCTCAGTCCTCTCTGTGAAGAAACTACTGAAGCCAACATAAATAAGAAAACAGAGCTAAGAGGCTCTTTTCTCCAGGTTTGCATTGGCGCTCTATCGCCCTCTGTTAGCCAGAAGGGAGTAGCTGGCAAAAGGAACTTTGTCACAGTTTTAGCCCTGATACCCGACAATCTTTGCTGGCATACAGAAGGAGTGGTTGGGTTTAGGAGCTTTTTCTAATTAATTACATGTGAAATATAGCTACCAAAGTAATTTTAAGTAGAATTAATTATTATGTAGAGTCATTTGTATAGTTTCCAATTCATAGGTGAGACTGAATGCATTTAGGGTGATATGGCTGTAAATGCCTACTGAATGCTAGAATTTTTTGGCTTTTTTGAGACAGGGTTTCACTATGCAGTTTAGGCTGGTCTTGAGCTCACTTTGTAGTCCAGGCTGGCCTCAAGCTTTCTACGATCCTCCTGCCTCAGCCTCCCGAGCACTGGGATTACAGGCATGTACCACAATGCCTGGCTTGAGTTTTAGAATATTAAAGCTCAGGAGAACTTCAGATTTCTTCATCAGGCCATGTTTCAAAATAGATAATAAACCAAAAGCATAGTTTTTGTTTGAGGATAGTGGACCTTTAAAATTCTGATCTCCCAACAAATTAATCTACTTTTTCAGGTCAGACTTGGATCAGGAAAGGTGATCAGAATGCAGGACAGAGTTGGATCTCGAGAGCTCTGCAGAATGAAGGATGAAGACAACTTTTGGCTTTCTCCTTGATGATGGCATTAAGGGATCCAGAAGCCTTGTGATTTTCATATTTTCTTTAATAACAGTGTACTACTTTTGTAATCAGAAATAAAATACAATAAATGCCATTTTTTCCATGTGTCTATTTTTAAAATTAATTTTATTGGAACATTTTTGATATAAATAATGATTGCAATCATCATAGGGAATTTATACCTGTGCATAATATATCTTGATTCTTTTTTTCCAATTCCCCTCCTCTCCCTTCAACCCTTCTTTCCTTCCTTATTTACAAAAGGTTTGTTAACATTTTTCTCTTCTATTCTCTTTTTTTTCTTTTCTTTCCTTCCTTCCCTTTTCCCTTGTTCCCTTCCCATTTGAACACTTACTTCCCACTTCCCAAGTAAGTGTCATTTTTTAAAGGTTGAATGTACCCTGGAAAAAATAGCAGTTAAAAAATTTATCTATGTGTTAGAGGTGAACTTAGGCTTCATTATGCATTTTAGTCTTTGGCATGGGACTTGACTTGTCAAGAAGCTTTTCTAATTGAAATGGACTGAATATTTATGCTGTCCAAAATTTACATGTTCAGGTCATAATCCCCATAGAAAGAAGAAACTATATAGAGATGATTAATTCATGAAGGTGGAGCCCCTATGAATGAGGTCAGTGCCCTTATAAGAAGAGATACTAATATTATCTCTCTCTGTCTGTCTCTTGTCTGTCTGTCTGTCTCTCTGTCTCTCTTGCTCTGTCACTCTCTCTTTCTCCCATGAGTGAGTACAGCAAAAAGATAGCCATATATAAACTAGGAAGTGGGCTACACCTTGTACTTGAACTTCCTAGCTACCACAACTGTGAGAAATAAATATTTGTTGTTTATCATACTGTCTATATTATTTTGTAATGGCAGTCCATATGGAGACATCTTCCTTTCTGATTCTCGAAAACTCCAGAAACTTCATAGCATAGCTCAGTATGAAAATAACAGCCCATTGACAGAATGCCAAATAATTGGCATGGCAAGTCTTAATCTTATTCTTGTTTCTGCAGTAAAAAAGACAATATAGTATGTGTTAATATTAAGCTTCTAATACATATAAATATGTTTATTCTCCTTGAAAATTAAATTAAAATTTTAAAAGCACTGTTCATGTAGGAAAACTCTTGTATGGAGGTATTAGTGTTTATGTAGAAAACAAGTAGGCATTTTTGAGAAAAACAGAGCTGAGCTTTGTACTTCTGGAACTAGAAACATTAGTTTTCCCAAGTAGTGGTCATCAGACTAGTGCTGACTAGTTGCATTAGGATTAGGAGACCTGGGATAATCTAAAGTTTGGGTCCATGCTGACATAATCACATTTGTGAGTTAAAACTTGATAAAGCAAGGGCTTTCATATTGCTTTAATATTCAGAATACTTTCAGTTGGAAAGCAAAATCTCAAAGCTCTTCAACTGCTTATAACTGGTGATGTAACATAGATTAGGTGATCATATTTTTTTGTTTTGTTTTGGTTTTGTGATAGGGTTTTTTTATGTAGTTCAGGCTGCCCTTGAATTCACTATGTAGCCCAGAACTTGCTGTTGGACTTGTACTTACTGCTATCCTCCTGCTTCTGCCTGCAAAATGCTAGTATTACAGGCATGCCCTGCTTAGATGATGAGATCTTATGAAAAACTTTCTCAGTACAGGTAGTTTGTATGTTATTTTCTGTTTCTATAAAAAATAGCTGAGATAAGCTACTGTAAAAGAAGAAAGTTTTATTTTGTTACACAAGTTTAGAGGTTTTAGTCCTTGTGCAGTTTGCTCTATTGCTTTTGGCCCTGGGATGAAGTAATATTTCATGGTGAGTGTGTGGTAGAGCAAACTGATCATCTCATGGTAGCTGGAAAGCAAAGAGAAAAGAACACACACCCACTGCATTCTGAAAGTTCTAGTTTGGTTCCACCTATTGAAAATTACCCCATCTTCCAATAGTGTCAAGTTGAGAACAGATTCGTTAACAGATAGGCTTTGGGGGAACATTTTTTAAAAAATTTTATTTAAAGAGAAAAATCAAAACAAAACAAAACAAAACAAAATAAAGGGTAGCAACAATACAGAATTCCAAGGAAAAAAGGAAAAGAACAACAACAAAAAAACCTAAGAAATTACTACTTGACAAATTACATACTGACTTCTTGGAAATAGTTGTTCAAATTACAAAGTTGAAACATGTAAAGTAGACATTCAAACAGTGAGACTGTTAACAGTTCTGCTCCACGATCTGACAAAAACAGCAATATGGTCATCCATCTTACCCACTCAAATGTACATGCAATTATATCAAAAAGGTAAAATGAAACACAACAAAACAGGGCAAAGCGGATCACAAGAAAGCAATGTAAGAGACAAAAATTTCAAAACTAGACAATCGGAGATATTCACTCTCTATCATATTGACTCTTGTTTTCTTCCAAATAGTTGTCCATATTGCCACATACAGGGAATTCACATGAAACAACATAGTATGGAATTGATCTGAGCAGGAGCAAGGAGGGCATTTCAGGTCTTCAAGACCAGACATTAGGGAAGCCAAGAATGGCTGTCATAGTGTCTCTCATTCTCCTCAAAACAGCTGTCCATACCTTCACAAGTGTTGAACTTAAACAAGACAAAGAAAGCTAAAATCACTTTGAACAAAAAGTGATAGTTTTGCTGGACTTCACATCATGACATGGAATCCGCACTGGGTACTGTAGTGTCTCTTTTTCTTCAAAGTAGTTGTTAATTTCAACATGTGCTATATAGTTGGTTTTCGTAAACTGTTTATAAGCTCTACACATACATGAGTCTCTACCTGTATATCTATCATTTCTGTATTAGCAGGAAAAACAAAACAAAGCAAGATAAAACAAAACAATTCCTAGAAAAGCATGAGGCAAAAAAGTCACATAAAACCACAATACAAGGTGATCTACAATGGTTACCATGATGTCTCAGCAGTGTATAAGAACATTAATAAAAACAAAGCATTGGAGACATTATAAGACTTCAAAAGCAAGTAATAATCAAACCAGAGTGGGTATCTTAGTGAATCTTGTCATCTTCAGTGTAGTTGCCTATACCCTTAGACTTGATGCTATCAATCACAACAGATTTAAATAAAATCAGTCAATACAAAGTAGCAATCTAACAAACCAGATTCAAATAAGATCAGTCATAATAAGACAGTATAAGTTATAAAGGGCTTCAGATTAAGTTGATAGGAAAATTAGGGATGATTACCATAATATGTCCTCTTATTTTTGGGATAGCTGACCATGTC
>PVJX010016237.1:0-24658 GCA_004027295.1 Dolichotis patagonum
CAGCCCAGGCCACTCTGCGGGTCCGAGAGTTTCGGGTCCCAAAGAGACAGCCTGAGATGCTGCTTTCTGGGAGACTTCCTGGGGGTGAAGGGCGAGGCTATGGGCCCAAAGAGACCTGGCCCAGATGCCAATCTCCAGGCAGTTCCCTGTGGATGAAAGGCATGCTTACCAGTCCCAAAGAGTCACGCCGAGATGCAGGTCTGCGCAGACTTTCGATCCAAACAGCCCAGGCCACTCTACGGGTCCGGGAGTTTTGGGTCCCAAAGAGACAGCCTGAGATGCTGCTTTCTGGGAGACTTCCTGGGTGTGAAACGCGGGGCTACGGGCCCAAACAGACCTGGCCCAGATGCCGATCTTTCCTGCGGATGAAGGGCGTGCTTACCAGTCACAAAGAGTGGCGCCGAGATGCAGGTCTGCGCAGACTTTCAATCCAAACAGCTCAGGCCACTCTATGGTCTGGGCGTTTCGGGTCCCAAAGAGACAGCCTATTTTACCGTCTTACCCAGGGGTCTCCTAATCTTCACTAAATCATATGCAAATCTCTGTTGGTTTCACTCTCCCTCAAACCAGCCCTCAGCCCTTTCAACTGCTGGACAATTGGGGGAATGTTTTAGTTCAGCTGAAAGTTTTCCATAAGTTTAAATCCCAGAGATGCAAACCCAATCAATCTAAAATTCTGTCTTCTTGTCTTAAATCCAACTCTTCTGACTATGTAAGAAAGAAACTCTCAAGTTTTAAAGACCACAAGGGATCTATTATATCTTTGGATGGGGATCCAAGAATTTACTTATTTAATGAGTATCTTCAACCTCAAGTAATTTTTATGCAGACTGGGTGTGGACTTTGTGTTGAGAAATACTGACATGGGAAAAGTTTGGGGAGAGACAGAAGACAGGTGCTCTTTTCAATCATCTGCAAAATGGTTTCTGAGGCCTGGTATCTACTTCCAGATCCATTCCACTGCATAGAAGACCTCTATTACTTAATTGTGCCTTAGATCTTCACATGGAAAACTGTGCAATAACATCTATTTTATGTTTCATACAGTTACACTCAGACTCCACTAAATTAATCTGAAAGTTTTTGAAAAATATAAACTATTGGCTATAGATAATACTAAAGTTCAGAACATATAATAACCTCAGAACTTCTATTACATGGAAAAAGTTTTTGAAGCTCCTATACATTTTGAAGGAAGAAACTAAAAATGGCATTGCATTCTCTTAATGTTGCATATAGACTACCTCAATTCTTCTCAAACTAATGTGCCTATGAGTCACCAAGGAACCTTACAAAAAGATTTGGTTTAGAGACATGACCTGGAATCCTGAGCCTTTGTGCTACTACCAAGCTCCCGTGCTGGTGGTGGAGATCTATGAACCACAATATGAATGATGAAGGATGTTATGGTGTTAACTCAAGAAGTGAGGGAAGTACTGAGTGGATTAACAGTAAGATGATGTGACTCAGCTTGGCTTATAAGAAGGTGGAGGACAAGAAAGGAATAGAGTTCAGTACTGGTGTCAGGAACAGAAAGGGCTTTCACTAACTTTCAGGAAATGTAGAGCAGGAGAGAGGATCAAGACTTCTACTTTCCCACCCTTCTGGGGAAAAACTAATATCAATAAACAATATTGGGTTCAGAGTTTATGGAGCTGGGGATTCCTCAGAAAAAAAAACTCAAGGGATTCTCAGAGAATTCCATTTTCAAAGGGCACATATAGCTTTACAGAACTGGGCTGTGGAAAAATTCAGGTGGCAGATTTTTCCTGGGTTAGTGGACGTCTTTTATTGAGCCAAGAGAAAGAGTCTCCAGAGCCTTCAGTACACTGCAGTGAGAGGCACAGAAAAGCAGGCATAGTCTTTACATCAGGAAGACAGGCAGGAGTGGTTGCACATATGTATAATCCTAGCACTCAGGAGACTGAGGCAGGAGGATTGCCATGAGTGCAAGGTCAGTCTGAACCACACAGTGGGACCCTGTCTCAAAACACTAAAAAAATACAAAAATGCAAATATCCATGCCAGTTCTTTAATGTTTGGCCCTCCAGATCCACTCTTTATCCTGCTCTACCCTGCCTGTTCCCTAAAGCCTGAATATTATTAAAATATCTCTCTTGCCTTCTAGCTTTCTGAAACAGCCATGACTGCCTTGTCAACTGACAGCCATCGTTCCTGCCAGGCACTCCTCTCTCATGATGGCCACCACTATGTCTGGGTTCCGGAAACCAAGCCCCTTCAGATCTGGGTGTGGTGAGAGCACCAGTGTTTCTACTCCTGGGCTGCCTCACCATCCCCGTTGACTTCTCTTGAAGCTCATCCAGTCCTTTTCTTTCAACTCCCCTCAGCACACTTTATCTGTGTGTTTTCTTTCCAGTCCCGTGCTGATGTAATATTTACATTCAGATCATTCTCGAATACACCTTCTGGTGACTGGGAAGTACATGACTGTCAAAGGCTATCATCAGGATATAGGAGGGACAGAAAAAAAGCCAAGACTCAACACTGGTGTAGTGGGTGAAACAGAGAGAAGAAGCTGAAGGCTGTGAGAACTTCAGGGTTGGTGCAGAGCTAGGAGATCAAGATGGCGTAGCGATCTGTGAATGCAGCAGAAATCTAAGCCCTCCCTCCCGGCTAGTCTTACATACCTCATTCTCTCACTTTTTTTAGTTATCCTTAGAGATTTGAGGATGATCTCTCTTGAAGGTTGAGGGAATCAACTTCCTGATTTTTCTGTCCATTGTATCAAATGCCCATGCTCTGGGCAGAGTTCTGGAAGGTTCAAAGACCTGTTCACATTGGTTGGGAGGATAGCATTGCAGAATCTTTGGGTATAACATATATCTAGATGTACATTTGATACACAAGTAGTATGGAAGTAGTGGATATAAAAAAGTGGCTGAGAAATAGTAACTAGCAATAGTACTAGAAATAGTAAGTAAAAGCTTGAATTGTGGTTTTCAATTGCCCAAATTTGAATTCTGGTTCACTCTTCACTATGCATGCCCTTTATTTCATCTTTCTGAACACTGGTTCCCTCATTCATAAAAAGATGACAATTATGAGATCTATCTCAAAGGCTCACTATGAAAGTTAAATAATGTAATCCACATTCAGTTCAGTGCCCAGAGCTAGTGAACACTCCATAGATATCAGCTAATATTCATATTATTTCTCTACTATCATTATTGTGGAAGTGATATTGATTATTAGAATAAAGACATAGCAGCTTTTTATAAATCCTACCTAAATCCTACAATCTCTCTACTCCCTCCATCAAAACTGGAAGCTTCTTCACTTTGCTCTACCCCCAGTTTTCCAAGATGCTATGGATATGGTCATGACTGGAGTGTGGAGAGACTGCAGACAGGAGTCTTACACTGCCAGAGAAGGATTGGCCAGAGATGCAAAGAAGGCAATAGAGGAAGAAGAGGAAAAAAATTATAAAAGTAAAGGTATAGGAAAAATCTACTTGTTTAATTAAAGTGATTTACCCCTTCTTTCTGGGACAAATGGATATATTTTCTCTTGTGAAGATTTTCCATGTGCATCTCTAGCAGCTCCTTGACCTGGTGAGTTGGACACAGGCCTTGGACTCTTCAAGTCATTCTCTTCATCCAAGTATCAAGACAATGGGATGAGTAGATACCAGGATTTGTGCCAGAGATTTGCTTTGGCATGAGACTGCTTCCCATAGACTGAGACATTGACCTTCTTAGCCTTGAATTCATCTTAACTTATTCACTCAGGCTATCCATATATACATCTGCAACTCTGGGATACTCAGGAAAGAGCCAAATAGGATCAGGATGTGAGGAAACTCCAGAAGATTCTAAACTTCTGGGAACCTCTTGCCTCTCTCAGTCTCACAGAAATGCTTTCCTTGCTCTGTATTCACAGCTTCCTCCAGATGCAAACAAGAAAGCTCTATTTCCCTGATGATTCTCCTAGAAGAAGATTCTCTAGTGAAGTCCCAAAGTAATGATTAGGGGAATTAAATTCATACAGTGCTTCACACTTGACCAAACTGCTGAGAGGAAGAATGAGCATAATGTATGTGAAAAGTGTTTCAGTAACCTCAGTACATACTAGAGGTTGTCTTAGTCCCTTTCTTCAATAGCCACCACATAAAGGAAAAGAGGTTTATTTTGGCTCATGGATTTTAGAAATTTCAATGCTTGGCTCCAAAGCCTAAACAGCATGGCAGAAAGGCTGGGGAGAGGAGAGCTGCCCACATCATGGAGGACAGGGCTCTTAGAGCAAAAGGAGGAGCTGGGGAAGGAGATACCTCCTTCCAGATATCGCCTCTGAGACCTGCATTTCTGTCTCTTTGTATGAAGCTCATCTCTGAATGGCACATTCAGCTATGGATTCATCAGTGATTAATCTTCTGATGAATATAGCATTCCATGATTCAATCACCTTCGAAAAGCCCCACTTCTGAACACATGAGGCTTTGGGGGAACATTCTAGATCTAAAATATGACAGAGGCACCTTTATGTATACCTGAAACCTGAGTCTTCATAGAATAACATAATGATCAAGGCATTGCTAGGACAAAATGTCTGACACATCCACAATTTAAGGGACAAGTTCATTATGACGCAAGTTCTTAGAGGATTCAGCCCAACATTAGCTGGCTCCAAGGCAGAAAGCAAATGACGGAAGGACTTGGCAAAGGACACCTTCTCATCCCATGACAACAAGGAGGCAGACACCTAAGGGAGAAGTTGAGGACAAGAATACGTTCTTCCAAGTCATACCCCCAACTACCCACTTCCAACCAGGCCCTACATTCAGCTATGGAACTTATCAGTAGATGAATCCATTAAGTATAGTGTCTCTATGATCCAACCTCAATACAGGAGACTTTGGGGGACTATTTTATTTTATTTTACCTTTGGTACTGAGAATCAAAGTTATGACCTTGTGCTTTCCAAGTAGGCAACGTTGAGGGAACATTTTAGATTTTAACCATGTACAACCCCTCCTACTAATTCCTTATCTCTATTCTCAGGAAGTAATTTTAGGAGATTAGCTATATCCTTTCTATTTTTCAGAGGGAAATCTTTAAGGTGATAGAGCAAATTCTTGAATGGATGAAGATTAGTGCATGCAAGGATCTTATAGACAATTAGTTGGAAGAAGATATACAATAATCAAATACAGAGAATGACATCATTCCAGAGACATTCCCAAATCACACAGCTAGTTGTTGAGCCAGGATTAGAATTCCAATTCTTAAATTCCCAGTTCAGTGCTCTTTCCATTGCATCCTGCTGATTCTCTTAGAAAATAGCATGATGCAGAGTATCTCTATCCAGTGATACCAGAGCAAAGCAATCAATATGGCCAGTTATAGCTCTCCTATGGGCAAACATCTCATAAATTCAAAGGGAAGCAGTGTGTTTTTAAAAATGGCATGGCAACCTTGTGGAATCAAATCCAAGCTGCTGCCCAGAGAGGAGAGAAGGGCCACTGAGCAGAAGGTATCCCCTCAAGTCCTTCTCTTGGTATTAGTATTGCTTCAAAGGGCTTCCAAGTAAAATAGAGATATAAGGGTTAGGTGCAATCAAAATATAGTCAAAGGGGAGAATTGAAGAGGAAGAAAACTGAAATCTGACCAAGTCAACCTACCTACAACACTTTCTTTCTTGAGCCTGATGTCTTTCTAGCATCATCCTGCATCATTTGTAGGTTCTAGAGACTTAATTTCCCTATACTAGGTAAAGACTGACCCCAAACTTATCTACAGCCAAATGAAAGTCCTCTTCACATTGTCTCCTCCCATCTATTGAAAAGGACATTGGCTGTCTGTCTGACCAGCATTACTTTTCACAAGGATCACTCACTAATTTCCCTTAAGTGAGCCATCGTAGAGCTTTGGAGATGGTGCTCTTAACTGCCATTCTGGGCACTTTCAGGAGGTGAGACTAGTAAAAGGCTGTGTCACTGGGCACTGTGCTTTCTTCAGAGGAACTCACATGAGCCAAGTTGAGTCCCTAAAATCACTCCTCAAGACTTAAACTGGACCTTCAGGGAAGAAACTTTCTTTTTCTCTTTGGGGTTTTCTACATAATAGGATGAAGCTATTCAAAAGCAGCCTCACCTTCATTTGAATTAAGTTTGTCTGAGAACAGAGCCAACACATGGAGAAGGCAAATAGAGAAATAATAACCAGCTATGCCCAAATCCAATTGCACACTTGGAGTGTCCAGTTTTCAGGGTCACTAAATGTTGTGTTTTGCTAAAAACTAATTTGAGTTGACTATCACATGTAAGCCTATAAATCTTGATAATTTCAAAAGAAATCCTGATAATTTCAATTTTGTACTATTAAATGCTGAGAGATAAGAGCGGGCTAAAGAAAAGGGTGATCCCAGAAAAGGGTGATCTTCACTCCTCTGGACCATCCTAATCGTCACTATCAAGTTCTGCAGACCTTCCATTACCCCATAGTATTGGGACATGAGAAAATCTTCTGAATAGCTTTTCTGACTATCCCTGCATTGGTAACTAAACTATTGCAAATAAAGGAGGCTTTTTACTGCTTTTTAAATTGCAGTATCTCTGAAAAGGAATAAATCTGAGATCATCAGAGCCCAGAACTATGAAATGTGTCTGAATGGATGCATTTGTGCAAAGACCCTGTGGCTGAGGAGCGCATGCAGAGAGAAATCACAAAGTTTAAGGTGTGATGCAAAACAGGCTCAATTTCTCTAGATTTTCACTTACCCTGTTGGGTCAGGCAGGGTGTGCACAAGAGAAAGAGAGATGGAACATTCTTTTTTTTGGTGTTGACTTGGAAGAGTTTTGATGGGGAAGGGAGGAACACCTTGACAAACGGTGGGTGGAGGCAAGTTGGGGGATTGCATGCAGAGAGGAGGCTAAGCAAAGCATAGCACATTTTCAGAACCAGAGGTTTTGTGGTCTAGGGGTCTTTTTTCCACCAAGCCTAAGTCTCATAACTCCCAGATTCTTACTTCCCTCAGCACAGAAGAAATAATGTAAACTAAAGCCAAAATTGATACCAACACACTCAAGAATGTGAGCAATAAAATTTACAGCCTCCTAAAATGAGCCGACATTCCTAGAGAAGGAACCGGCAGGGTGGCCAGTTGAGTCTTACCAAGCCATCCCAGAGGTCTCACTGACTCTGTTCTGATAGTGTTGGGGTTTTCCTGCAGTTCCAGTGAACATGTGCTGGGTGAGTGGGATGTGTTGGATTTTATTTTTATTCCTTAGTTTAAAAAATTCTAACCTCAAAAAACATACGGTACACCCTGTGTAGTTCAGACACGATGAACTCGGCTGACTTGCAAGTCTTTCCATAGCCCAAATGTCCTTCTGAGCCCTACCTCCTTGAGATGGAAGGATCTGGAAAAAGTCTGTAGTGGCCCATAGTTAGTATGTGGCCTTCAAAGGACTTGAACTTCCAGTAAATGCAGCAGCTAACATCTTGTTTTGCAAAGAAGGCAATTGACCCAAGGAGCCAAAAAAAGCAACTGTCCTCCCCTTATAAGACTTCGTGTGCTGACTACAACTGTCTGGATTCCACACTTCCCATCCATCCAGAAGAAAGGCTACTGTATCTTCATTAGGTAGAAATAACACAAATCACAGCCAAATGCCAAAAGCTATTAACCCGTACAGTGAGAAACATCTGGTTAACCCTGAAAACCTGATTGCTTATTTACCTTCTCTGTGTGCCCCAATAGTCTCCATCAAATGTCCAAATAAATACATAAAATACTTAATTGAAAGCTTCAGTTTATATCTAAATTACACTAATTTGTTTATATACAAAGTATACCAGTTATATCAATATATATTCTATTTTGTATATCAATGACAATTCATTTACTTTTATCCTTTTCCCTGTAATTTTTACCATCCTAACAACCATATCTACCTCAAGCTGGATTAATGAATTACAATTAAGCCATTCAGACTTCCTGATAAAAAGTTTTCTCTGATGATGTCAATAATGGACTACTTTAAATGGCTGGGGAGGGCAAAAGGAATAGGATAATTTATTCAGTAAACTGTGCAGGATATTATTGATTATACCAAAAAAGTGATTTATTGTCTTAGTTACTTTTTTCACTAGTCGCTGAGACAAAATACCTGATGCCCAAGGTTGGGAAAGGAAAGGTTTATTTCTTACAGTTTTTGGAGGTTTCAGTCCATACTCAGTTGGCTCCAAGGCAGGGTGGCACGGCGGGGCCGCAGTTCATGGTGGCTGCAGACAGCAAGGTGGAAACCAGCAAGAGAGAGACACACCTTCTTCCTGCCATTACGTCACATCCTGGCTCCACCCCTTGGAAGGGTGTAGTACTGACACCACCAATCCAAGCACTAGACAATGAACCAATCACAAATGCACAATGCAAATACATGAGGCCTGAGGGCCACCGACATAAACCATGACATTTATCTTCTTACTTCAGGTCATAATTCAAAGTAAGCTTTTATAAAGAGAAAAACAGTTAACCACTGTGTGATATCTGATGAGGAGTAGGGGATATACTATAAAAAATAAAAATGGACACTCTTTCTTATAATAAAAAGGTAGATATGTATGATTATTTAAAATGTTGAGTTTTTGGGTTGGTTTTTTGTTTTTGTTTTTTTGTTTATTTGTTTGTACCAGAGATTGAACTCATGGCCTTGAGCTTGCCAGGCAGGTGCTTATCTCGCTGAGCTAAATCACGGCCCCTGATCATTTAAAATGTTAATGGCTATAAGTTAAAAGTAAACTACAGTATGCACAAAAGTAAAATGCAAATAACAAAACAGGAAAATATTTATAAGAAAGAGGTACAAACATGTGACAAGAAAGGCTTACCACATTTAAATGTAAAGAGTTCTGGTAAATCATTAAGACAAACACCACTGAAAAACCAGGACCAAAATATGTCTAAGAGATTAAATGAAAATTTTCAGTAACTATCTAGGGAGAAAGTTCAACAGTCCTTCTAATTGCAAAGTAGCATATAGAAATAACACATTGAGATTGTTCTTTAATGGCAAAAATGATTTTTAAAATACCTGGTTGTGAGAAAAGACATTAGTAAACACTTTTTACTTTTTAGATGTTAATTTGACAATTGATTTTAAAATGTGAATGCACTTGATCCAAGAAAGCCATGTGTGATGGCACACACTGCTACAAAGAAGGAGGTCACTGACCAGAGGTGAGAGGAAGCCCAGTACCAGATCTCGTGGGCTCTCCTAGCCCAGCGCCTCAGTCCTGCACAACAAGGTTGCTGGCTGTAACGCTAGTATTTGCAAACCCAGTGGGCTGTGCCTTGGTATTTTTGCAGCTGAAGGTCAGCAAGAGGCTGGGATTAGACTGATTGAAATCTGGCTTATAGAAGAGGAAAGACGCCTAGAGACCTTCTGCTCTGAACTTCTCCTTTGACAGATGAGCAAGCAGGGTGAGGTGTGAGGAATGACCTACCCTGTGACCTACCAAATGACCTAGCCCAATCAGAGCAGCATTAAGACTTCAGGTCCCAGCCTCCTCACTCGTACCCCAGGTTCCTTCCACTATTCAACCCTGTGAGTTGGCTTACTGAATGACGTGTTTTGTGGTCCATCATCTGGCTTTCATTAATAACCAGCTAGTTTGGTGCTTTGTAATGATCTGTCATAATGTCCATGGCTATGCTTTTGGCCCCAATCCCTTCTAGTGGAATAGGACAGGAGGAATACTGACTAACAGAGTCTAGAGGTGCCACTGGTGTGTAGTATATATGTGGACACGCCCTAAGTTTTGCCTTTTATCTATGGAAAATAAGAAGTTCAGAACAACTCTACACTTTCTTTAGAAATCTTTTTAAGTATTTTCTGAAAGACTTGCAATTTTTTAATGCAGAAATAAACCAGGCACGGTGTTCTGTGCCTGTTGCCCTAGCTACTCCAGAGGCTGACACAAGACAATCACATAAGCCCAGTAGTTTGATACTAACCTGGCCAACATAGCAAGACCTTGCCTCAAAGAATAAAAAATAAAAAGTGTAAACGATATGCAGGTGGGTTCACAGACTAGAGAGGCATAGAAGGAAATCCACAGCCCCCAAAGCAATTTCTGTGAAGTGTACATTTGGAAACTAATTCAAAGAATAAAACTGGAGGCTAATGGGTTTTCTGCAGCTGAAGGAGATTCAGTTTAAAACCTCTAAGCCCTGCTGCAGAGATAACTGCTCTATGTGGCTGCACTCAGAAGTCATGAAGTAGGTGTGATCACAATAGAAACAATAAGAACCACATCTGTAATTTTCAGTGTTCTAGTGACCATATCAAGAAGAAACAGCTGAAATTGATTTTAATAATATATTTTGTTTCATCCAGTTTATCCAAAATGTTATCACTTCAGCATGTAACCAATATAAAAATTATTAATGAAATATTTTACATTCTTCTTTTCTTACTAATCTTCAAAATCTGGTGTGTATTTTATACTTGGAGCACAACTTAATTCAAATGCTACAGCTGTCTTGAAAAATTTGATTTATATTTAGTACTCATAAAAACTAACAGTTGAAACATGATCATATTGTTTTCAAGTACATTTAAACTTTCTCCAAAAACTGAAATGTATGTCAAGTTTTAAACTAAATTTAAAAATCAATTACCAGATCATTTGCCACATTTCACTTACTCAATAGTCACACATGGCTGCCATATTGGACAACTTTGGTCAAAGCCCTGTGATGAACTCTGAGCCTCTGACCACCCAGCTACATCCTTAGCAGAATGTTCATCAGCCCAAAGCATGGGGCCATTTTGGTGGGAATAGACTGGTATTTAGGTAAAGGTCATGAGAGTAAAAATGAATGATCTATTAAATAATGTAAAAGGAGCTGTCTTCAGGTAAAGATGCATGGAGGGCTAATGGAAAACAAGAAGGAAGATTATATGGTCTAGGAAGGATCAAAAAGATGAAAGATGAGACAACTTTTTGCCTCCAGAGAAAGCTATTTCATGTCTTCAGAATGAAGGTGATAAACAAAATAGTTTGTAATAGTTGATAAACACAACATTTCTGAAGCCCCAATCTTCTGTGAGTAACCCACAAATACTTCCATCTTTTACCAATAGGCTATATGCCTTGACTTGATATACTCCCACTTTTAGTACATTATAATTTAAGAATGCAATCTTTTAAAAGTGACTTTTACTACTTTCAAATGACTTTGCAATGATATCGACTACAGTTTCTTGGAATATTCAGTCTCTTTGTTACGTTACAGTTAGCACTGGATTAATAAAGAAAAGTATCGACACTCAGCTCTTTGCAGAACACACCTACTGAAGAAAGCAAAAGACACTTGTTGTTAATCTTATTTTTTAAAATCTTAATAGTTGATTTCATAGGTAGAGCTCTACTTACAGAATGGTCCCACCCAATGCTTTAATGCTCATGTTCTCCCAAACTTGGAAAGTTGGTTGAGCATCTGATTGCTTAAAAGCATCCTGTCTGAGCCTTTAGTGTCTAGAAAATTGCTTCAGTTCTCTACTCTACACTCATTGTAACACTGACAAGTAGGTATTGTGCCAGAGAAATAATTTCACTTAACAAATGTTGATACTGTGTCATTTTGATTTATGTCTTCCATGAAAACAGAAATTTCACAACTCTATAGAATTTTGTTTTTGAATTTTAAAGTCTATTATTTTACTGCACATTTCCTTTACATTCATCCACCTCTAACTATCTATTGAGATAAACTTAGAAATTCAAGGGCCAAGTTATTTTTTCTCACCCTGAACCCTTGAGGCTCTACTCCATGCCAGCAGCACTTTAACAGCAGTTTCTGTATGGAACAAGACAGTGAGAGAAAACAACTCCAAAAGGCATGGTATAGCAGAACCTCATTTGTTAAATAAAAGATGACGGAGAAGGAAACCAAGAGAAAGGCAGATGAACCCAGTGTTTAGAAATCAAGATGAACAGATGTTTCCTTATGTGCCTTATGTCTTCAGTTGTCTTTGGATTAATCCATTCTATCCAACATCAGTCAGAGCAGCAGCTAGCCCAGGAGTAGTGCATAAAATAGAGGAGCCAAGTAGAAAATAAGATGACAGGTGAAATTAACTTTTCTAACTGTCTGCCTTGAACAAATATTCAGTCCTAGATAAATCATACAAACATTGCCTGAAATAAGTTACAAAGGTTAGTGGTTCAGGGTGTGAATTATTCAGTGATTTCCAGGCATAGATAATCTACATTCCCACAATTCCCACATCATGGTCCTTATAGGAGAAATGGGACACTTTCCACTAAACTTATACAAGATGGTGAGTTATAATGCATCCAGTGTAGATAAAATACAGTGGGTGCCAACTGCAGGGGACCCATAGGTCCAAATCCCTCTGATATGCTAAGCCCCATGCCATCCCATAAGCCTATGGTGTAGATATTAGAGGAAAAACCAAATGATCAGACAAAGATGGCAATGGCAATAACTTGACATGCTTACCAATTAGGATAGACTCAGAGGAAGAATGAAATGTTGTTTAATGGTTGTCTACCAGATTAGATAAGTTTTCCATAAATTATCTATTAATGTAGACAGTTACACAAAAAGAAATGGCACTCAGTATAATGAGAAAAGATGGGCTAACCAGGCAATTTAGGGAAAACAAAAGCAATTTTCCTGGTAGTGAAAAGAGTCCTCTTTAGTCATGGCCACACTAAAGAACAACTATGACTCCGGCAAGTCACGTTCCTTTCTGACTCCAAAAACTTCACTCCTATCCAGTTGTTTCCTCATTTATAATGGCTCAACTTAAGGATTTTTTCAACTTTTCCATACAAAAGCATTTCATGTAGTTCTTCACTTTCTGTACAATATTCAGCAAGTTACATGAGAGATTCAGATACTTTATTACAAAACTGACTATGTGTTTCATGATTTAGCTAACAGGAATGCTCTGAGCACGTTTAAGGTGAGCAAGGATAAGCCACAGTTTGGTAAGCTAGGTGTATTAAATGCATATTTGATTGGTGCTTTCAATTAATGGTGGGTTTGTCAGGGCATGACCCTATTGTCAGTCAATGAGCATCTCTGTAACTGTATATGCTATTTTATTCTAAAGTACTTTTTAGAATCATGGGAATTAGAGAGGTTTATCTTCTTGTTAAACTGTAAGATAACAGTTAACATAGAAAGGCATAGTCATTCTACTAATGTTAACTTGGTTAATCTTCATAACAACTTTATCAAGCAGATAGTATTGTTATCCCCATTTTTACAGATGAGAAAGATGAAGCACAGAGATGCTCAGAAACTGGCTCTCAAGTTAGCTCGGATTGCAAGGGGCAGAACCAGAATTCAAATTCAGTGTGGCTATAACCCATTCTGCTCCTAGTGCATCATACTTGGCTTCTGGGACAACTTAGCTAGCACACTGACAGAGAGGATGCTGCATGTTTACTGTGGCATACATGCCATGGCTCACCATCACTGGCCCTTGATGCTAAGGGAACAGTATGCTTCTTTTAGGTAGGACTACGTGGGGTTTCAGCATTTACTTGACTGTGAGAACCACTAGTCTAATGTCTGAAAGCAGAGCAGACTTCACCTGAACCCAAGACAAGAGTGAATGTGCATCAGCATGGCTGGTTCTCAGGAAAAAAGACAGATCATTCCTCAGGCGATGCACTTTGCTGAAGTTTTCATGGAGGCATAACTCAAAGAGAACTGCTTGGGCCATGTTCAGAAGACCTGTAGGCACAGTTCCAGAGATGGACTATCAAATTTCTCAAGAGTGGCTTCCATGGACCACCTCAATCAGAATCACCTGTAGAGTTTCTAAAAAGGCAGATTCCTGCAGGATATGGTAGCACATGCCTAGAATCTCATGTGCTCAGGAAGTTGAAGCAAGAGAATCACAAGTTCAAAGCCAGCCTAGGCGACTTGGTGAGATCCTGCCTCAAACTAAAAAATTAGAAAGGATTGGGGGTGTAGCCCAGTGGTAGAGTGTTTGCCAAGCATACACAAGGCCCTGGGTTCAGTCCCCAGTAATACACACACACACACACACACACACGCAACATACCCACACAAGTACAGCTTTCTGGGTATATCCTAGACCAGTGGTGGTGAACCTCTTAGAGATTAAGCGCCCAAATTGCAACCCAAACCCACTTATTTATCACAAAGTGCCAACACTGAAATAAACCTAACTATCCAATACTTGGCTTCTGGGACAACTTAGCTAGCACACTGACAGAGAGGATGCTGCATGTTTACTGTGGCATACATGCCATGGCTCACCATCACTGGCCCTTGATGCTAAGGGAACAGTATGCTTCTTTTAGGTAGGACTACGTGGGGTTTCAGCATTTACTTGACTGTGAGAACCACTAGTCTAATGTCTGAAAGCAGAGCAGACTTCACCTGAACCCAAGACAAGAGTGAATCCAGGATATTAGCTTCCTTCCAAAAAGCAGCCAGAGGAATTAGTTAAATCTTGACCTTTACATGTAGTGATCAACTAAAAAGTTAAGTGAACAGAAAGGATAGTGTACAGCAAGATTGGTGTTCCAGAGAAGCTGGAAGTCCAGATGAACACTGGCTTCCAGAAGAAACTCCTCAGCCAGTACTTCTGTCTCACATGAATTAAACAACTGTTGGGGAGCCATTTATGTAACTCCTATCTACTACATAACAAGAATCAGGTGGCAAAGTAGCTATCTGAGTGTGTTGGGTTAAAATCTCACCACCTAACAGTCCAACCTCAAATCAAATGGATCCCAATTCAGGAGAGAAGTTCAGATGTTCTCTCTGGATTCCAAACAAAGTTGCTTTTATTTTAGATATTACTGCCCAAAGACGCTTCACATGTTCTGTCTCAACCTGCCAATGGAGGTATATTTCAAAATATGAGAACTGAAGCCATTACTCAGGACAGCATCCTATGGAATGGTGCTTCAAAGCACGCACCCATTTGATGTCTTCCGTTTAATCCCCAAAGTCAAAGGCAATCAATGACAATTGGGTGAGAGAGACCTATGGACAACTGAACAGGAAGAAAGTGGTCCTACCCCAGGTGTGCCTCAGGGTACTTGCGAGATGAATGTGTTCACTCTCTCATCCTGACATTCTGATTGTGGGATCCTGGTACAAAAAGTGTATTTATTTCGTGGGCTATCATTTTCCCAAGTGAAAGATGGTTTACTTCTTCCTGCTCAAACAACTTGTTTCTCCTGAGCTAGGACTAAACAGTTTGAGATTCCATAGAACTTTGTTTTGGGTTTTCCAGGTCCTTCCTCAACACTCTGTGGGTTCTCTATCCTTTCTGTTCTATCCTTTCTGTTCACGTAACTTTTCAGTTGATCACTACAAGTACTCATGGGTATCTTAGAAACTCTCATGAACTTCCCCACTTGCTCTTTGTAGTCACTGATATGTGAAGGTGAGAATCCCTGTGACTTTCTCCTCAGATTTCCAGTGCCCATAACTGCACATCTGACTTCACTTCAGCCCCATAAAAAAAAAAGTCTTTGCTGTCAACATCACCCCTCTTCTCAAAGTCCTGAAGGTCATTACCCTGAAACACAGAAAAATGGTGGACATGTGAAAGTCCCACGCTGTTCTCTGGGCCTTGCATCACTGGGCAGGTATCTGGTATGCCTGGTCCCAACATTGCTTTGCAATTGTAGGGACTCAGGAAGGATCTGTTGAATTGCACTCTTGTGTTGGGCAGTTGTTTTATTCCAGTTAGAAATTCATGCCTCTTAGATTCACTTCTCCTAAAGCCCACTCCCACTTTTATAAATATCCCACCCAATTTACTCTCCTCTCTCTCCCTCACAAGGTCAGAATATTTCTCTGTTAGGTGCTTTTCTGTCCCCTCTTTCTTTCACATGTTCTCATTCCCTCTTCCTAAAATAATGAGGTGAATCTGTGGAAACCTAAGATGCATCCATTCCCCTCCCCATCTTAAACACTAAGGCATCAGGCTGATCCCTTAGTGTTAACTGCAGTGCCCAACAGTCCCAGTTGTTCAGCAGGTGACAAAAGAACAAAGCATCACAGATAGAAACTGCATTCTCACAGAGCTTTCTAGGGGCCCCAGGAGGTCCCTGGCTGTTAGAGGGAAAGGCTAGAAAATCTTTTCTTGAAAGTAGACAAAGGGGACAGAACAGGTCTAGATTTTTAAAGAAAGAAGACAAACTATATGAGGGTAAAAATTTAAGTGAAAGAAAGGAAGACATTTTCACAACTATGTACAAGTCAAGGGACATGGACAGATTGACAATTCCATACCTTTAAGGAAAGGTAAAAAAAGGAGCTTCATGTGTTTGTACTTTGGGGATGGCAGAGATTTACACAACTGCCTAATGCACAGAACAAATCTGTACTTTTTAAAGTCAAAATCAGTCAATTAACCAACCAAATAATCAATCAATATAAATTGCTTTGTGTCATAATAATTGGATTTAGAACTGAACCATCAGTTATGGGCTATAAGCATCTTACTTTTTTTTTTTTTTTTTTTTGCATCTGGGTAGATAACCAATAGAGACTCCCACCATATTGTTAGCTTTATTCTTGGCATTAGATTTTAGTTAAAGCTTCCTGCAGATCAGTCAGCTTTATATCTGGACCACCATTAACAGCCTTTGGTCTTTGTTTATGGAACCCCAAGTCATATCTGACACCCCAAGAATCCTGGCTGAACCAAGAAAGGATTTTTGGATGTACCTCTGCCTCATTTTTCAACAAGCTATAGTAGCATCTATCATTGAATACACGTGTGTGGCCCTAAATTGAAGAAAGAAACTTTTTTTTAACTTTAGGTTGGTACATTATGAGTGCACATATCTATGAGGTATAATAGGTTATTTCAATGTAACTAAATAAGCATATGTATGTATATATATGCTGTTAGATAAAATTATCCTTACCTTAAATATAAACATTTCTGTGTTGAGAACACAAAATCTTTTCTACTACACACATGTAATTTAATGTTGTTAAGCATCATTATAGTGTGCTATAGAACACGGGGAGTTATTCCTCCTGTTCAATTTCACCTATAGCCACCACTCAACCTCTCTTCACTCCCTTCTCCTCCAAAATCTCTTCCTAGCTTGAAGTAATCACTGTTCTACTCTCTATTTCTATAAAACCAATTATTTATCTTCTATTTACTTATAAGTGAGAACATGAAGTCTTTATTTTCCTGTTTGATTTATTTCACTTAATAAAATGTCCCTCAGGTCATCCATATTGCTGCAAATGACAGGATGTCATTCTATTTTATGATGTTATCATATTCCATTGTGTATATGCACCACATTTTCTTTACCAACTAATTGGCCAATGAATACTTAGGTTGATTCCATTCCTTAGTTATTGTGAATTGCGCAAAATGAATGTGGGAATGAAGCAGATATACTGAAAAAGAAAACATTTTTAAGTGAAGTTAGTAAACAAGATAACAAAGAGCAGAGATTCTTAAATGGAGAGCATGGAAACTGATGAAAGTCTAAATGTGAGTGAGCAAGTCTTTTACCAGCCAAGTGCAGCAGTAGGCTTAAGAGTTACAGTCTGGATTAAATGCCCTCCCAAGGACCCTTTCTGCCCAGGGATTTTAGTTTTCTGGTTAGTTTTCCAGAAGAGAAGCAATAGGAAGGGAATAACTGCCGTATTGATGAAGAAGGATGGTAGAGAAAGGAAAGAGGAAAAAAAGCAGTAACACATTTCCTGGCCTGACAAGAAGCATGTGTGTTGGGGTGTGGTGGGGAAGGAGAGAACCTGTCATCTGTGTGTTAAGCAAAAGTTCAAGGTCATTTCTGGATTCTTCCAAACAACCTCTCCCAGCCCTTATTGGTACATTGCAGATGTGGGCCTTTGGCTTTTGGCAAAGACAAGAAAATGAGGAATTCAGTAATAAAGCTTTCCAGCTTCTAAAAAAGAATGAGGACGAAGAAGGCTGAATTTTGCAGAGTGACCACCAAGAGTGAGGCTGATGAAGACAAGAGGAAGGAGAAGATCCCGGAGAGGGTGCCGGGAATGCAGGCAGTCATTAGAGCACAGGAGGTACTCGGGTTGGAAGAGCCCAGAGCGCTAAGTGAGCAGTGCAATTGAACAGGCTTGTCCGCAAGCTGACCTGGGCTGAGATCCAGAGTGGATGCTGGGCACTAGCAGATCTGCAGCTTTCCATTTCAGACCACAGGCCCTGCAGCCTGAAGGAACTAAGGATTGGAATCAGCAATAAATAGCCCCTCTGTCCTGCGTCAGGCCCTTGATAGCCTTGACATGCTCATAACTATACCAAGCCTCTTAGGAACCTTATCCAGGAGAAAACAAGAAATTCTCTTTGCAAGGCAGCATGAAGGGATTTGCAAACTCCTGGAACAGCATGCCTATTTTTTGTTCTTGCTGGTGGTGCTCTAAAAGTTTTGTTTTCTAAGCAGAACCTAATTTGCAAAGCTGGCCACTAGAAAATGGATCATTTTCCTCCTTTCCCTCCCCACGCCACAGCCACACTCACATGGGCCCGGGCATCAGCAGAGTTACGGGCATCTCTGGACACAATTTATAAAGCATGAAGTAGACAGGGCAGGGGTAAAAGATAACTTTACTACTAAATTATTTTATAAACTTAGCTTCATTCTTCAACCTTATCTTCTCCATTAAGTGAAATACAATAGGCAATATCTAATTCATGAGCTTCTTGTCAAACTTAAATATTTTATAAATATAGCCTATATAAATAGTGCTCCCACAGGCACATCAACAACAAATTTTCTCCTTTTTAAAAATAACCTTATTATCAGTGAAGTCTTAATAATCTTGCCTCCAGGGGGCTTATAGTCCATGTAAACTTTTATTCTTATTAACTTTAAATAGCCTACAGCCTTGGATAACTATATGTATGTGCTGAGAGAAGTTAATTCATGCATCATGTCAAAAACTCGGAGAAATAATTCAGTACCCAGATTGAACTATGGTCAATAGAGCAATGGCCAAAGTAATTGATCCATGATCAAAGAAATTCCAGTCAAAAATCAATCAAGCATTTTTTAAGGTAGACACTGAAAAAGCTGATTCTAAATTCCATATGTAAATGCAAGGATTCACCCAAACAATAAAGGAAAAAAAGAAGGTTGGAGAACTTAAACTACCTGACTCCAAAACTTATTATAAATCTATAATAACCAATGGAAGGAATTATTGTTCTCAAAAATAAACAAAGAGATCATCAAAAGAGAACACTGAATCCCCAAAATAGCCCCCACAGTTATGCTTTGTGAGTTTTTATACAGGTGCAAAGGCAGTTAGAGATAAAAAAGACCATCTATGAATTTGCTGTGGAGTAGCTGAAACCCTGCCTAAGTGCTGGAAGTCAAAAGGTCCAAGTATTTATTTCACAGCTTAGTCTTTTACTATGTGAACCTTAGTTTCTCTTTGTTTGTAATAAAGGGAGCCAGCCATGTTTAGGGTCTACTGAGGCCTTGCTGGCATTCTTCGAGGGGTGCACCCGCAAACTGAAATATTTTACAGAACAGTGATATTGTCGGGCTTGATCTGAGAATGACTTTGCTGTCTTCCAGATGTGTGTTCTGAACTGTTCTTTTGGTCAAGTACTTGAAGCTGAACTGAATCATCCACACCTTATTCTCCCATCCCCACAGAGACCATTGCAACGTGCCATGCGTATTACAAGATGTCTGGCCAGGACTTAAAGTACAGGCTGTGGCCATGGAGCAGGACAGCGCTGAATGACCACACACGGGTTGAGGCTCTGACCGCAGCCCCTCAGCTCTGTCTGCAAACCAACTGAGCTAAATGGAAGCTTCCTTTCTGCCTGTGCACGTCAAACATGTTCCAAAGGAAGGTTCTCACCACTTCCACCCAAACTGCTGCCGCGGAAAGAATTGTTCATTTCTTGCGCAGCCGCTTGCTTAAAGAGGGCAGCCAAATTAACCACAGTCTAGGGTACTGCTGATGGTAAATGTGCCTCAGAGCAAAAGGCAGTCATGGTGGCAACAGTAACTCTGTCAAGCACCAAGGTCAAATAGAAGCCAAGTAACCCAGGAGAGAAAATGATTCTGGCTGTCCAGTTAAGTCATTTGCTCGTATTGTTTGCTATGTCATTATCCAAATCCTGGAACTCCTTAGCTTTGTCTTGAAGAAAGCACAAATAATACATGAGCGATTTCCAACATTAATTGCCCTTCATTCTTGACCAGGTCCCCAGATGACCACCGTCTGTTAAAGTTTAAGAAGATTAAGAATACAGGCTGAGAAAGATTGCCTAATTTCTATCTAGCTGCTGGACAAGCCCAGGGCCACGCATTTAATCTCTAATAGTCTCTCTTTCCTCCTTAGCAATAGTGATTGTGCAGAATAAATGAGGGAAAGCCCACAGCTCAGTGTTTGGTATGCAGTTAACACTCAAATATTAGCTAGCATAATTTTTAATATCACTATCACTGTCATTGTTATCATTGTGTTAAGAAAGTAGCCTATGCCTCAGAATGTAATCATCAGTATAGGAGAAACAGCAGGGAGAGGCTGATGATGTGGCGCAGACTCGCTGTATCCAAAACAAAACAGAGGCATTTGAAAACTTAACTGCCATAAAGGACAGGGAAGGGAAGCTGAGCTGAAAATGCAGTTTCATGTTGTGCTTTCATGAAGGGACGCAGGGAGGAAATGCACCCACCATCAGGACCTTCGAGGCAGATGAGCATTTGCAGCTGGCCAGAGTTGTGGGAAGGCACAAAGATGGTATATCCGCAGGATCATGGGAGAGCGAGAAATAGAATGCAAGACCAGTGAGAAGTCCTTGGATGGGAGTAGGTGGGAGTTGCAAGTTGAGGAAAACTGGCTCTGTTTGCCAAGTGATCCATTCAGAGTATAAGGGCTGGGGAGAGCAGTGCGCAAGAGCCAAAGGCAGGCAACAGGCAGAGGGCACAAGCAGCCAGGACCATCACCTTTGCCCACACACTGACTGCTGAGGACCAAGGAGAGTTAACAGATTCAAGAATTCCAGGATTGAAGCTCAAACTATACCATTTGTATCAGTCAAGGTTCACTAGAGGAACATATTTCATAATATATATTATATTTTAATATTTTATATATACACACATATCCATTGCCTGCAGAGTCAGGTGCGGAAGAATGCAGAAGGATCATCTATGCAGAAAACCAGAGGATCTGGTTAAAATCCAAAGTTTTCTGCAGAGCCTGTTGAGAGTTGGCAGTAGGAAGCTGAAGGTTCTGTATTGAAAGGTTAAGAGTCTGTGGTGGAAACCTGGAGATGGATATGAAAAACAGTGGTGAAAACTGGAACTCCCCTGAAGAAGCAGAAGTGAGATTTCTTCTTCTTTCCCTTTTTATTTCTTTCAGGCTACAAGCCTATTGATTGATGCCACTCACATATAAGGTGGGTCTTCTGGCTTCAGTTAGTCCACCACCCAGACACACTCAGGACTGTGCTAAACCTGTCCATTATGTGTTTCTTATTCAAGTTGACACCACAATTAACTATGCACCAGTTTATAACAGGGAAGTCTAGGTACAGTGGAGAATATTCAAGAAGAGTTCATCATAGGGTCAGCCAAGGGAAAAAAAAAATAAGAAAACATAGGGAAGTCAGGCAGTTCAAAGAATGTTTTATAATCTAAATTTCAGCTGTGTGAATGGGGTGGGTTGTCTTTCAGTAATAAAATCAAATCAATAATAAAATATTGTGGAAGCCAATTCATAATCATATACATTCTATCCCTTAGATTTACAGTACTTCAATAATGAGCAGTTTTCTGGATCAAAACAAAGAATTTGCACTTGTGTTGGTGCATGCATACACATGTGTGTGCTCATGTATGTCTCTGTGATTATATCTGACAAGACAGGGGGTAGGGATGCTACTAGAGAAGTAAAAGAGCTTTTGAGGGAAAGACTGTTTTCCTTGGTTCCACCCATAGTTATGCCTAAAAGATCTTGTCTTAGATGTGTGATAAGATGGAAAATCTTACCACTGGGCAGTAAGATGCAGTGACTCTGCTTTGTTATAAGTTACACAGGTCTCACTCTGATCATTTTTCAGAGGAGTCAAGATTTTATTTGAAAGCTAATTGTTACCTTTTATAGAGATCAGAGCAATAACTGCCTCATATTTGCACAATATTTGCTCAAAATAAGAAAATGGGAAAATGACCTTGGTAGGGCTCCCTCAGCCCCCTTTCATGGCCATGTTTCCATCTGCCCTAGAGATTACTCAATCTTCAGGAAAATAAAATTTTATTTAAGCAGCAATTGAAAATGATGAGTAAGGTATATTTGTGGGTTGCACAAAAAGAGATATAATCCCAAATCTAAAATAAAAAGCTTTTTGAAACATCTATGTACTATATCCTACCCTCCTGCCATGCCAACTCTCATTAACATTAATAGACAATGATGATTTATGATTCTAATGACTGTTTCTGGGAGTCATGGCGTCCTCCCCTTGTATCTCTTGGCTCCAGATTCTCTTTCCCTGCCCTGGTCTGACACACACAATAGGACATCATGTCCTGCTTTTTGTCTCTTCCCCTCAATTACCTCCCTCATCTTCAGGTTGCCAGACAAGTATGGTTTGGCAGATGGAGACTTGGCTGCCAGTGAAAAATTGTGTGATGTTACTTTGTGGCATTTCTGCTCTTCCTCTAAAGTGCCACCAGGGCTCAAAAGAATGAGTTCATTTTGTCCCTTTTCCTGACTTTATCGCCTTGCCACACACTTTCTTCACTGTATCATATAAGCTTCAAATATAAGAACTAGCCAAGAGTCAGAGCAGCCTCTAGAAAGCTGCCCAGAAAGGACTATGTAGAGGAGAGAAACCTCCTTCTGGTCATCTTTTCATTCAGATGCACCAAATTTAAGTGTCTCAGGGTTTCGAATCTACCCAGATTCACTACTTTGGCCACTGTATTCCAAACTCCCATGACAATATTCTATCTATCAAACATTTTCATTACATCAGGACAATGATAGACCCAGATTTTGGAATCATTAGTTCCATTTGACCATTCTGGTCCCTTGCTGATACAGACACGTATCTCTTCATCTCCCCCCCTCTTCATCTCCCCCTATAGCTGAAATAACTTTAAATTACAGTTACTAAGACACGTATCCTCCTGACCTGAATACATTGCACCTGAGACATTCTGTTATTTTGAGAAAACAGAGCTACCTGGGCCATAATCTCAATGCAAAGGGTTACTTTCAGGAGCGATATCTACCCTTGGCCACCCAATCTTTAGCACATCTGAATTCTTCATCCTTTTTAAATAGCTACAGCTTGGAGAACACTGCTCTTTTTTTTTCATCTTACTTTTGTACCCCCCTCAACTGAGAATCCACTCCTATTTTTTTCAGTCTACACCTGACCTCAACTTTGTCCCACTGAGCGTGTGGACAGGACTCTACCTGCTACAGTCTACTGTTTCACCAAAACATTCAGAACTAGCCAAAATCAATAGTTGAGTGCCTGCTATGTATCATACCTTGACATGGACCATCATTGGGAACCCTTACGTTACAAGGTAAATATTCATAAACTCAGTTCGAGGATATTGAGAAGTTATGTACTATTTCCTAAATTCACATAGCCAGTAGCTAGTGGAGTTGAGACAGGAACACAGGTCTGGTTCTAACTTGTTTCCTTCACCACCAAACCAGATGATTTCCCAAAAGCAAGCAAGAAAATAATGAGTGGGTGGGGAGACAGCCTGGGCTCAAGAAAGGCTTGCTCTTATTGACAGGGAGGCAGCAGGCAGCAAGCCATTATCCAAGGTTTCAGAAGGCTCCAAGGAGTCTCTTAGAGGCTGCATGACAAACCACAGTGACCTCGCATCCTGTGGTCTCTCTCATCTTCCTCCACCGTTTGACAAGTCCCAACACAGATACCACCCAGCCTGTCTGCAGATCTCAGGCCAATTTCTGTCAAAGGCTAAGGGAAAACCTGTGTGAAATGAACAACTGTTATGACCTTTTTGGAAAGTATAAAGTAGGGAGGGAGAAGATGAAAAAGAAAGATGGAAGGAAGGAAAGAAAAGAAGGAAAGTGTGTGTGTGTGTGTGTGTGTGTGTGCATGTGTGCGCGAGCGCCTGCTTTCCTTAAGGATGGGAAGGGACCCAAGGAGCATGGAGATGTAATAGGATATAGTTACAGAATTACAAAAGTTTTGCTACAGCTGTAATAGCCTTTCACAAAGGCATGGCCCTCCAGAGAGCCATATTTTATCTCCGTTTTCCCCACCACATAAGACAGAGGGTAAGGAGCTGAAAGGCAAGATTGGAAACTCATGCGTGAGCTGAGCAAGCTCTGACATCCCCATGGCACTCCCATCCAGCCAGAATGAGCTGGACCCAAATGCTCTTGTCATAACAGGCTTTGGATCCCATCCCTGTCATCTGCTTATTTATTATTTTTTTCTCACACTCTCCTTTTTGGAAATGTATTGCCTAGCAACCTACTGTCTCCTTCTAAACAGCCATGCACACAATGGTACACATGCACTTGGGGACTCAGGGATGGTATTTGAATGTCTTCAGTGGCTTCGCTAGGATCAACAGATCCTTTACTTGGAAGAGTTAGTTCCTAGAATTCGTGTTAGTCAGAGTTATACCTTAGGTGG
>PVJX010016237.1:24758-41016 GCA_004027295.1 Dolichotis patagonum
GCCCCCCCCCCCCCCCCCCCGTGACCAGACCCCACCTGCTAACAGCAAGTCTGTCACACACACTCCCATAATCCAATCAGCTGTCTAAACTCTCATGTTTGAGCACATGAGGCTTTGAGGGATGGTCAGATAGAAACCTTAACAGGACCCCATACAAAGCAAATGTATAATTTAGTAGATAGTTCCAAGGTGTACTGTAGTGTAGTTAACACTGAGGTAATGAAGTAGACCCCTCCACGTAGCCCAGTTTATTCTCGATGCCTCACCCCTTTCCTGAGAGTGAGCACTGTCTTGGCTTCTAGAATGATCCTTTCTTTGCATCTCTGTAGTTTTGGCACCAGGCAGGCATCTCTAGATATTATTGTTTAGTCTTAGCCACTTAAAAAAAAATCTGATGTGTGTTTTCAATCTGCTTCCATGTGCAGATGTCTTTTACCCTCTTTTATTTCCTTATGACTTATCTGCTGGAGAATCTGGGGCATTTGAGTTGAAGCTTTGACACTGGGCAACTGAAACACACACACACACACACACATACACACACACGAATAAATAAGCTATGTGTCTACTCTGACTTCCCTCGGAGGTTGTTTTCCAGAAGATACTGTGGCAGGAGAAGAGGAAAATCATCCGAATACGGTGGAGTGGGTATTAGGAGCACCAAGGGGACATTTTATGACTATGACAATATTTTACAGCCTCTCTTCCTCTGTCACTCTGCTGGCTGGGCTATACTAACAAAGGTGGCTGGAAGTCACTGGCCAGGTCCCTGCCCCCAACAGACTGGGAATAGTAGATGGGAAAGCTGTGGCAATTTCCCAAAGTGAAAAGCCCAAGGCCTCAGCCCTGTTAAGAACAGGTCTGATCAAACAAAGGGGGCCCAGTAATAAGAGAGGCTTGGGGGAAAGACAGAGCACCTGCCTGACCTTCCAGTGTCCATCATTATCCCTGCTCTGGGCCTCAGTTTCTCCCCTTGGCAGCATGCAGATGTGCGCATCCATCTTGTGGCAGCACAGAGTCATGCGTGTTTGCAGAGCCAGGGCTCCCCTGGGGAGAAAGGCACCTGTGTAAACACAGCAGCCGGGGGAGATGTGCTTGTCAGATGCACTCTATGGAAGGCACCATCCAGGCTGCAGTCCCCATGCTGCCGGGAACAATGCCTGCTCTGTTTGCCCAGCTGCATTCTCACCTTCCCCTCTGCTCCTCCTAACTGTGGCTCCACCTAGTTTTCTCAGCTGGGGGGCCATGGTCAGGAGCTGTGTCTAGGGTAGACAGCAGCAATTAATTTTGGAAGCTCCAGTTTGAGAGAAATTTAGTTTGATAATAAATCTCCAAAATATAATATGAAATTTTTTTGAATTTCATACCATCTGGAGCTGGTGGGTCCATGTGGGAAGAGAGAGGCTGGAGCAGAGTTGGGGCCACCAATTTCAAGACAGTACTGACTTTGCCAGCATACTTAGCAGAAAGTGGCTCCCTATCCCTTTCAGCCTATTGCACAACCAACAAAGAGTTCACATCAATAGAGAGGAGTCTGCAAGAATCACTTTTAATTTGCATAAGTGCTTTGCCCTCCTGGAGGAGAAAAAGAGAAACAAATGCCCATCACTGGCCTCCACAAGCTGCATCTTAGAAGTATAAAGGAATCTGTGTTTCTTTCAGTTTGCCTCAGGACCACTCCATTTTCAACTGCCAACATCCAGCTAAGAGATTGTTTTTCTCCATGTGATCCCAAACTCAGATAAACAAAAGGTATTTCGATAAGCTCAGACTACTAGCTTGCCTCTAAAATTGAAGCCAATCATTGTTCCTTCAGTTGAAACATTTGAAATAACTGCCTGCAAAATGGTATCTTTCTTTTTTTTTTTTTTTTTTTTTTTTTTTTGGTACCGGGGATCCAACTCAGGACCTCACGCTTGCCAGGTAGGTGCTTAAGCCACTGAGCTAAATCCCTGGCCCCAAAATGGTATCTTTCTAAGGAATCTTCAAGAATAATTCTGATGACACATGGTTCAGTCTAAGTAGCACAGCCTAGGTATTCCTTCCCCATCCTCTACCCTTGGCAAAAGTTGTTCACTGTTACAGACCCATGAACTTGGTGAAAGCTCAGACTGCACAGGAATCTAGGTAAATTGTCATTAACTTTAGACCACCTAGGGGTAGCAACAATGGATGCCAAGACGTTGGAGAGTGAATGTTAACTAGCAAAGGGTTTCTTCTTTGCACTGATACAAATATTTTGGTCAGGAGAAGGAGAGGGCAGTCACAAGTTTTGAGAGTAATGAAGGAAAGTAGGCCTGTGAATCCTTGGTAAGAGAGAATGGAGCACTAAAAAGAGAGAGAAAGAGTTCTAGCAAAAGAAGTTGGCTTCCAAAGTTTAGCACTTATCACTGCTGACTCAAGGCTAGCCATACCTCCTGGGAATTCCAGTAGCTCTGGTGTAGACAGTAAAGGGAAGTCTGTCATTTTCTGAGGGCCTAGGAACAAGGGAAGACCCCTGGCCTAAGTGTTACTCTTTGAGAAACTCATAACATGTAATGACACTGGCTATATGACACAGGTAGGGCAAAACAGATTGTGATAATTTTTCATGATTTGCTCAGTGAGACATGCCCAGTAAGCATTCAGTGCTGTATGCTTCAGGAAAGTTCATGGAGTCAGTATTACATATAAATAGCTTAACCAAATTGCACAATATCCATACCTCTCATCCATTCTAATTCCTTAGCCCTCCTTGTCTGGCTCTTTTTGTGCCTTTTCTGTCTTTCCTTCCAACATTTCTCTACATTTTCCCAGATTGTCTCCTCTGTGCTTTGACTTGGGTTTTCACATCCTTCCCTCTTTTATGCCCACTTTTACTGCTGTTGGTCTTGGCTGGGTTCAGGGCTTGAATTTCAGTCATTTCCTGATATTTTCCAATGAGGTGTCATTTTTCCCTCCATGCCCTCTACCCTTTCCAATCTCCTCTTTCTCATCTCCAGCTCTATTGATGTGAACAGAGTGAGCAACTGGGGCTGCAAAGGAGGGAGCAGGGAGAGGGCCTGAGTCAGCACCCCTGAGAGAGGCTGAGTTCCTCTCTGCTGGCCAGGAGAAAGAATAGAAAAGATTCCTTTTTTAATTTTTAGAAACTAAAAATTAGAAAAAACAGCAGACAGAAGGGATTTAAATTAAGAAGGGAAAAAGGAGGGCAGAAAAAGGAGAAAGAAAAAATAATTTATGAACGTATAAATCTGGAGAGTCAATTTTTAAAAAAAATAAAAAAGGGAGTCACTGGTCTAAGCCTGAAAATTGACTTTGGAGATTAAATTCAGAGCAGATATTCCTGTCTCATTTAGTTGGTACACTCATCAATCATATCTCAATGATTGGTCACATTTGAAATTTAGACTTCTTCAACCCACCAGGGATGAGAGTTGAGAGGTCTACTCTTGGAGCCAATTAAAAAGTGAGGAGACCTTTCTTTGCCTGGGCCATGTTGAGAGGGGAAAGCACTGGAATTTCTGCAAGACTTGCTAGTACAAGGAGGCTAAAGAGAGATTTCCAGACCATTGACCCACCCATTAGCCTGCACCCTCTTGAAAACTGGGCACAGTATTCAACTTTAATAAAGTAAAGCAAACTGTTTATCATTGGCTCCCATTCTTCCTTGGCAAAAGATACATTTGGGGAGAATCATGGATTGGGTTATATCTCCCTCAAAATAAATATTCACCCGGAATCTGCAATCATGACCTTATTTAGAAATAAGATCTTTGTAGAAGCTATGTTGCCATCATACTATATTAGGTTGGGTCCTAAATTCAACATGATTGGTGTTCTTATAAGAGGGAAATTTAGACAAAAAGGTACAAATGCACAGGAGAAAAAGTTGTGAGAAGACAGAGGCAAGAATGATGCAGTGGAATGATGCAGCTACAAGCCAAGGAATGTCAACAGTGTCAGCAACCACTAGGACCTGCAAGTAGCAAGAAACCACCCGCTCTGGAGCTTTCAGAGGGAAACTACCCAGCCAGCACCTTGCTTTCAGACCTCTAACCTCCAAAAATCTGAGAGAAGCAGTGCTGCAAGTGTGAATGACCCAGTGGGTTACAGTGGCCTTAGGAAACTAATACAGTGTCCAGTGCTTTGTACTGGCTATACTAAGACCTAAGGATAATAAGACTTGCTTTCTGACTATACCGAGGTCAAGGCCCCTGGCCCAGCAAGCCATTATTCAGCTTGGGGTAATGCCCTGACTCTCTCTCCCCACTGTCCTGCTTTTCATTAACTATGTCCTTGAGAGATACTGCCCACTGTGTTTTATTTCAGATTCTCATAAATATAGAAGCCCATTTGGAGAAAGCCTGCCTTGACAAGCAGGGTTTGGCAGTTCTGACAGCTTTGCATGTCTCTCAAATGAGTTATGAGTGGTTGGGGACTGGGGACTGGTCTCAGCTATCTCTCCTCTGAGCTCCATGGTCTTCCCAGAGAAAGTGACCCAACAGTACCCCCAAGCTCCTCTTTCTTTTCCAGGAACAGACCAGCCCCTTGGCCAGAACCTAAAGAGAAAGGAGAGGTTATGGTGCCTACCCCCTTGTCTCCCTGGTCATCACAAAACACTCTTTAAACTATGGTAAAGAATTTTCAAGCTACAATTTTTCCTCCATAAGAAAATTTCCGAAAAGCTCTCCTGGCTCAAGGCTACTGGTTTACAACTAGAACAGAGGGTCATGCCAAACATGTGCTAGGAAATATTACCGGGAAACTAGAGAAAGTTGACAGGTAAGAGCAGGAACAGTCCCAGATAGGTACTTCAGTCAACAGAGCAGAATTAGGACATTGTCCTAAGTTTATAGTGGCATATTTTCCTTCTCCTACAATGACTCTCCCAAACTCCCAGAAACTCATTTGTTCTATAAGCAATAACAAGGGCTTGGGAATACCGGCACTGTTTCTCTGTTCCAGGCACAGATTTCTAAAGTAGCAGAGTGGAAAGAACCTGGGGACCCCTGGGGGCCAGTGATCTCCAAAGCAGTGTGTACAATACAGAAATTGAGCAAGACACGTCACTGGTGTGACGGAAGAAAAAGATATTGAAAGATTTAGGAAGAAGATATTGAAATTTCTAGCTGCATTTATTGGTTCTTAAAAAATAAAAAAGAATTTCATTAATAGTTAAGACAAAGACAGACAGCAGTAAACCTATACAACTTGTCAACATGTATATACTGATAAGACTCACTTAAAATTAATTTTGGTTATGTACCCTGATCAGGCAAAAAGATAAAAATCCACCATTCTAGTCCACAGATTTTCAAAATATGTGGTAGAGGGAGAGGAGACAGGAGCTTGAGCAAGTGAGAAGTCTGTTGATTCTCCTCTGAGCCTTATCACACAGTTCAATTCTGCTTCTACATTCTGTACCCTCAACTTCCAACTTACACTTTTTGTAAAGAAAGGGTTCTACTGAGAAAAAGTTGAAAAAACGACTGATCTATTTCAGCTCCCTTATTCTTCAGATGAGAAAAAACGAAGACCCAGAAGGAAAGTGATTGTCCCAGAAGGAAAGTGATTGTCCCAAGTCACTAGGGCCAGGGCCAAGGCTACAAACCCTCCTGTCTCCTGGGTTCCTCGTGTCTTCTGACTGTGTTATGTGTGCTCCAAAGCATACAGTCTGCACGGGCAACCTGACTGAACCAGAAGGAGAAAGATGGGGTGTCTCCTCTAGCAACAATCTGCAGTTTCAGAACAGAGACAAACAACTTCGCTGCCTTTTCAGGATGATTGCTGGAAGGAAAGAAGTCCTGATATCCTCTGCTCTCAGCTGGGTCCTTGAAGCACACACCAACTGGCTTGATCTCCCAGTTGATCCCAATGACATTTTCCATTTATTGTTCAGAGGCAGAGCCTTGCACCACGAGGATACACAAATTAAAATCTCGGAGATCTTCCTCATTGCTATGTTGATCTAAGACAGGGGAAACAGCAATCTTGCTTCAACTTGAGGCTCTGGGAATCACACAAAGTGATCTGATTCCTTGTAAGATCATCACATCTCACATGCTGACCTCTTCTCCCATTCATCACACTGGCACACTTGTTGCCACCAGCCCACCACTCTCAGATACTCCCAGCCCCGTAGGTTTTTAGCAAGTTTGAAGATAAACAAGGCCTGTTGGGAGACTAAAAGAACAGGAAGACAGGTTATTTTACAGATTGAAGGAAACAGCAAAAAGAGGACTAAAGAAATACAACCATCAAGGAAGATCAGTATGGTGCTACTGCTAAGTGAGTACTGTAGGAATTAAGATTTGCTTCCTCTTCAACAGACTTCCTTGAGGATAAGGAGTGGGTCTAACTCTACATACCTAGGGCTTGGCAAATAGTAGATGCTTTAAAACTAATACCAGCCAATCAATAGTAATTTAGCCAATGAGTAAATAAACAAATGAGTAAATGAGTTCTTGAACAAATGAACACATAAATGAGAAAGCATGGCGTTCCCATTTTGAGCAATCCTGAAAATTCCATTGTGAAGGAAGAAATGAAGGCCCTAGAATCCAAAGAACAGGATGGAATGTGTTCCAAGTGGTACAAAGGGGTCAAGGCAGAAGAGTGTGGAACTAGAATACGCTGCTGGAACTAGCTGCTATTGATTTGAAAGTTAAATACCAATGCCAGTTTCATAAACTGAACTGTGAAATTGAATGGCATGCTTGCAAACCTGAATTACTAAAAATAAGTAAGCAAAAGGAAAGTGTAGGAAAAGGAATGCCTTAGGAAGATGTGTTGGGGTGATGTTAAGTCTTTTTTAGTGAAGGAAGCAAGGGATGATGCGTTGCCTTCCTGATTAGTCATCTTTCTCCACTGTGTTCCCTGACCCTCAGCCTAAGGTCCCCAACAAGCTGAGATGAGCAATGCTAAGACAACATCCTCACCACCCCACCACCTGTCAAAGGCCATCGTCTGCTTCTCTGTAAGCTTTCTGTGTGCTTCCTTATACTATGGTGGCTATCTCTTCTCACCAAAACTGGTTATCTCAATTTTTAAGATACGCAAATCAGCCAAAAATAGTGTTGATTTCGACTACTTGGCTCCCAATCAAGTTGATATTTGGCCCTGGCTAATCCAACGTTGGTAAAACTCTCCCTGCCCTCTCTTCTTTTCTCCGCTCTGGCTGTCCAGATCTGTTCTTGTCAATGGCTGCCGACAGCCCTGTGTCTTCCTTTTGCCTGTAACTGTATATTGTCTTTACAACAGCGCTGTGGCACGCACATGGAGCAGTGGCAGGGCAAGGTTTCTTATCCTAGCACACACACTTGGAGGCCTTTTGGCCATGTCACAAAGTTCTGGTCCAGAAATATAAATTACAGCCACTGTTTTCTCAAGGTCTCTAAGCAATGTCAGCTGAACCCAAGAGTCTTAAACATACTCCATGGCTTCCAAGTAATGTTTGATGAAGCTCCGTGTTCGTATCATCCAGGAATCTTGCCAAAGAAACTTACTTAACTTGGCCATGCTGCCCTATATCTTTCGTCAATTTTTGGTATGAGGGATATATATATATATATATATATATATATATATATATATATATATATTTGCCTGATGTAAAGCTAAATCAGGAGACCTATGGCAACATCCTAAATTTGCAGCGTTATTCTATGCTGCTTTGGTGCAAAGCATAATATTTTGTGTTGAGGTATGTATACATTTCAATGATAAATTATCACAGACTCTTTGCCTTCTAGATACTAAGGCATAAGATGACATTTCAAAGCCCAAAAATGAGTGTCAACAAAGCAAAAAAGCTGTGCTATATTTATCTTTGGAATATGAAACCACCCTATCTTTCTACTATGAAGCCACATTAACTATGGCTTCAATAAATGTCTATTAAACAAATGCATCAACTCATGAATTATCCTAAATGTAGGCCACTTGGTGTTTTTCTTAACTCTTCCTGGACATTTCAGCTTTAATCTATGTTTCTGTAGCCTGATGTCAATGAGGCTCTGTGTATTCTTTTCTGACTCCTCAGTATGTCACTGAGTCCCCTCCACTGCCTGGCAGATTAAACTCATTCTTTAAAAAAAAATTCATTTTTCCTTTTTTCATTAGTGTATGTTTACCATGCATAATAATTACATCCACCATGGGGACCTGGTATATGTACATAGTGCATCTCAAATCTTTTTACTTCCCTTTCCTCTCCTTGCTTCCCATTTCCCATCTCTAAGCCCCTTTCGCATCTTTACTTAGTTTATCTGCCTGTCCTCTGTTTTCATTACAAACTGGAATCTATGTTCTCTCCCTTTGAATCTAGGAAGGACAGCACAGTTGTGACACTCAGAGGGTAGGAAAACTGACACTATACAGTTTGGGCTTAACCTTGAAAAAGACTGATAGCATTTACCTTGGTCTCCTGGAGCCCCAAACTGACATTCAGACTACTGTCCTGGAAAGACTAAGTGGAGAATTGCTGACACTGCACGGAAAGGAAGAGGACTCCAGAGGAGCCCTGCTTTCCAACTGTCCCCCTCAAGGTGCTAAATGTAACAGAGTACAGTCACCATCTGCAAACAGCTGCAGCTGCATGGAAAAGCCACGTAAGGACAGTCCACATACAGCTTCAATGAGCTCCCAGCCAACAGCAGTCGGCACCAGCCACTGGAGTGTGCCGTTTGGATGATCATCTCACATAACTGCAGCCCTCGCCAGTGTGTGACTAAGGCTTCATGAGCAAACCCAAGCAAGAGCTGTCCTGCTGGGCCCCTTCAGCACATAGAACTGTGAACGGCAATGATACATTATTGTTTGAGCCACTGAGTTTTAAAGCAGTTTGTTACATGGCAGCGGACAACCAAAACACACTGCTAGGCAATAAAAGTTGAACTGAAGGGCAGAGATTTGTACATTGACCTTTTCTTCACAGTTTCTAAAATGCCTCATAGAGAGCTTTGCCCACAGTTGAGGGAGTGTAAAGCTTCTCACTTTACAGGCAGGAGCACCAAAAATAGATAGGAACTCCTCCTTATGGGTGATGTAAATAACTTCATGAAATTACAGATAGCATGCTTCTGTCGCCTGCCTTCATGGTGTCCCTGTCCTGGGAGAGACCGTGGACAGCCAGCTCAACTATCCCCTGCCTCCCAGCACCACTGTGCCTTTTAAGCCCTGGCAAAGAACTTCTCACTGTTTTATGAGCTCCTTCTTATTTTTCTTCTAATCACAAGAAAAGAAGATCTTTCAGCTCCCTTTGACAGTGCAATCTAGTAGCTCATAAATCTTAATCGGCGCATTTTAACAGGTGTTCTACCTCAGCTTCTCCAGATGAAGTTTGAGCCCTTTCTTCCTGTTTCTCCAACTTAGTTTTCACCTTTACTTTCTGAAATTTTAAGGAGAAGAAAATATTACTCACAATTGCCTCTGAATTTTCTTTCATATATAAAAAGGGCTGCATCACTTCATTGTTCTGAAAACTGCAAGATGAAGCCACTTACCCTGCTTACTTGAATGGGTTATGAAAAGATCAAAATTAAAATGAATATAAGAAATCAATTTACAGGCTCTGCATCATTCTATAAATACACAACATCCTTGGAGGAGGTGACTGTAACAAAGCCCGCAGAAGGCTGGGGCAGGGGTGTGGAAGGATTGTGGGGTTATGACTATGGGCTGTGATGCTTATTTTGACAATAATGAAAATATTCTAAATTCTGGTACTTCATAACTCTATGAATATGCTAAAAGCCATTGAACTGTACACTTTAGAGAACCACATGCTATATGAATTTTATCTTACTGAATCTGGGGAAGGAAGAAAGGAAGGAAAGAGAAATAAGGGAGAGAGGGAAGAAGAGAGGAAAGCAAAAATGTCAAAGACTCTATCTCCTCTTTCTTCTTGTGGCCTCTGTCATTTCTTGTTTGTGAGCCCCACAAGACAAGCGCCTCTGGGGATCCCTGAACCTTGACTTCTATCTCCAGTATGTAGCCCATTTGACTACCAGGTTCTTCCCATAAAGAAAGTTCATCCTCCAACAAAAGGATAAGAACAAGAGAAAAAGGACAAAATGAATAAATGTTAACAAAACAAAAAATGTTGATAAGATAGCATGGGGTGATTAGAATCTGAGGTGTCATAACGTGGGGTAGTTTATAGTCTCTAGAACTGACAGGTAAGATAAGACCTGAACAGGTATTTAGTCAATAAAGGATTGTAATTGTACCAATGAGTTCCAAAGCTGGTTGATGAGAAAGAAGGGAGTCATAATCACCTTTGGTTTACAGGCACTCTCCATCTCTTTTCCACATCCTACTGTTTCATCTCCTGACAGTGCTGGGGAACAAGAAGAAAGAGGTTTGTAACATAGGTCATACTTGGTCCAATCCCTCTGTCTGCTTCCTCAAGCCTGCTTTGTTCTGTTGAGAACCTTGTCTGAGGCCTTCCAGTTCAACAAGCTTCCATGAGAAATGTGTAAGAAGGAACAAGGCCAAGAAGGGGCAATACCTCCAGGAATCCAGAAGCCCAAGTTCACCAGCCAACTGTGGCCAGAAAACTGCCCTTCCTGTGCCCTCCTGGATCTGTCCAAGGCCATGACAAAGATAGAGAGTCCCTCAGGGAGGACCTTCTGAGGATCCAGCTGACATGTTATTTTACTGTGTCTCACCTGTTCTTGGAGCACAATCTAGACTTGGATCAGTACCCTATAGGCTACAAAAATAAAAGAGAATCTCACTCTTGGAATCCAAGTGGTGGGAGTCAGTGCCATCATTATGTTGGCCATGACAGCCAGCACACCTGACCTCACCTCCCCAGCAACCCTGTCCTCTTTTGCCTGCCATTCTCAGTTCCCAGCCAGACTCTCATCTTGCCAGCATAAGATAGACAGAATAGATTTTGGACAGCTGGAATAATCATCATCTCTCACTTTATGTCTCCGATTCCAGTGAGGCCTGCCCTCTTCTCCCCGCCCTCCCATGGTCTCTCACTCAATTCATTCTTCTCCTGGCACTAGCAGCTATTTTCCACCACCCCACTGGCCTACATCCAATTCACCTCCCCAAGGGGATTTCACTCCCCACTTCATCTGTCTCTTTCATGCTCCTTGTACTGGAACTGGATCCTCCAGTTCTATTTCTAGATTCTTTCCATTGCTCACTCTTTAACTAGGGTTCTGCTTCTTACCTGCTTTGTGTTTCTCTTTCCTCCAACAAGTATCTCTAAAGTCCTCCTATGGCAAATGCAGAGCTACAGTCTGCACCTGTATTCTCTTTTCTCAATGATTTCCTTCTCTCATCTTTCCCCCACCCTGTCATAGAAAAAGATTTTGGGTGAAATGATGGGTTTATTGCTATTTTTTGTGTCTAGAAAACTTCTCTGAGCTGTTTCTGTGATGCTCCTGTCACTGAGGGTTGGGGGGATAATGCCTTTCTCTGTTGAATGGAACTCTGATTCCATAGCCTCCTTATCCATTGTTACTGATTTTTTAGTCTACATTTCTTCCCTTGTCATATATAGATAGGACTACTATATTCCCAATTTCCTCTCTTGTGGTTGATGTTCAGAAGTTCATACAAGTTATTTGGCACCAAAGACTCCCATAGGTGCTAGTGTCTACTGGTGGCTAACTTGTTTCTGTTTGGGTGACTCTTTAGCCCGTGACAGAATCCTCTTTTTACAGACCTAGGAATGATGTGTCTTCCATTCAGGGTCTTCTCCTTGGTTGACCTCTCTGCTCTCCTGCCATATTTCTTTTGACAGGGCTGTGCTCTATTCAGCTCATACCTGACCATTTAGCCTCCCAAAGTTTCACCTCTAAAATCTTAAAAATTATCTTTGTTCACAGTTCCTTATTATGGAAACCCAAAACTTTCACATTCCAAAAATGTGAATTTTGTTGATTCTCTGTTTTTAAGCTTCCTAGCCCACATATGCAAATACAAATATATGTACATATGTGTACATTGTGTATGATTACATATATGAGTCTGCCAAAAAATTATACACAATTCAGGAAAAACTTGTATAAATATTTTAATACTGAATTTATTGAGGCATCATGAGATTAATATGTTACCTTTGGCCTCTACAATTACAAGAAGTGCTCAAAGTGGTGGCCGTTAACTTCCAGATATTTATTAGTACAGCAAACCGCTGCTTGGATAACCTTTGACATTTAGATTGCTGACATCTTGTAATTTGTCTGTTTTGCTAGTAATATATCAGACACCTGACTGATACAGGTATCTAATGGAGAGTTCACCTGTGGGCAGAATTCACCATTCAAGAGAATTGGAGGTTTTTTAGATATTCATTTCTAACAGGGTAGATGCATACTAGAAAACATAAAATGTAGTCTGTGAAAATCACAGTAGAGTTACAATACATCATTTCAATCTCCATTCCTCACAAACGATTGTGAAAAATAATGCTTACCGAAAGTACTTTTAAAATACACATAATGAAATTCAAAAATGAAAAAATAGCATTTGTGATCCTACCATATAATTGCCAGTAACATTTTGATGTACATGCCCCTAGAATTCGTTACTATGCAATTATAAAAAATGTATTTACCTAGCATACTTCATTTGAATTATACTGTCATTCTCTTTTGAAAGCTGCTTTTGTCATGTAATAATATATTGAGAAGAGACTTTTCTCCCACTCTACCTGCCAAGGACTAAACAGGAAACAGATGGCACACTTGAAACAGGGTAAGTCCACAGGCTTCATTCACAATGAACTGTTCACTAAAAGTATGAGTTTGTCATAGATAAGATGACCAAGCCTTTAGGTTTGACCAAGATAATCCTAAACTATGTTGCCTCAGTATTAGATCCAATGTAAAATTTCCCATATTATCCATTTTTAATAAATAAGGCCTTTTATTACTCATTACATTAAAATCAAATGGGATGTGTGGTTCACTCCAACTACTTCTCCTGTCCAGAATCCTGAGAATGTATGGAATTAGATATCACAAGCCCAGGACATTATCAAAATTCTAAATGTGAAACAGTGCTTCCACTGCTGCCTATTGATTTCACTCTGTAGCTAAGTCAAAAGCTTGTAAATTGAACCCCCGTAAGTTGGGAACTGTTTCTGGTGCCATTCTCCCTTCTAGTTTCTTGTGTCTACAGCCTTTTGACAGTGGAATCTACCAAATTTGAGAAATATTCGTTCCAGCAGGAATGTAAGCAATACTAGGAAGAATGGGAAATTATAGGTAATGTGTGCTTCAAATGTGTACAGGAAATGCACATTGCACTCTGCAACAAAATGTGATCTAGTGGCTTTTTTGCAATTATCTTTGCTGTAAAAGAGGCTGCAACTGTTAATTTACACTTACTATTAGGTAAAGCTTTTTATTTTCTAGTAATTTTAGCAGCAATGAGCTCTTTAAAAAGTATGTATTTAATGAGAAATTAAATACTGAATCCCCATCCCTCTGGAAAATTGAGAATGAGCACATAATTTGCATGATTATTATCCATCACAAGGAATAGTCATATTGCTAATTCCTATGAAAAATTAGACATGAATAAACTTAAGAAACATTAAACATTAAAGATTATGTCCTAAATCAATAATTTTACACATACAATTACAGAAAGTGCATTTCTACATGTGTGAGCCATGACTTTCCCTTTAGATCAAATGAGTTTTCTAAATTTAAGAAGTGAAATTCTGTCTGTCACTGTCTTCACTAGATAAAAATTAACCTGGCAAATAGCTAAACGATGCATGTTCTATTGATGTTTTTAAATGATTCAAATAAAAAATTATGTGAATTCAAATAAAGACTCAATTTTTAAATTCAGTTCAAATCAAACTAAAACTTTTGCAAGTTTAATTTGACATAGTAGTAGCAAATACTTTAAATTTAGGTAAATAGTTCAGAAACGGAAACTCAGTACTTAATACTTTAATTAAATATATGTTTTTTAGAGCTCGTTGCTGCTAAAGATAAAATGACTTGTTTGGATAGTGGTAAAAACACAGACTTCAGTCAATCATAACATTTTGGTTCAAAAAAACAAATGTGAAACAACAAAGTAAAAAACAATGTTTCCATTAAATGAAGAACTCTCTGGAGCTGAATATACTTATAATTTGTTGGATTACACTATGTACATCCAAAACAATGTACAGTTCAGATACAAGCCAGAAATTTCAAAACTTAGAAGTATTTTTATTTATACATGTTAATACCCAGAAGTATTTTTCTGTGTCAGAACTGGTGTTAAATAGAAAAAAAAAAAAACAATAAGCACAGCAGTAAGCACTTTCCCTTGTTTTGATGTCACCAATCAGGTTTTAGAAATGTTTGAAACTATGAAAAATTACATTATAATTAACCTATATGTCTTAAGATTAGCGAGAACATTTTGTAAATAAGCCTTCCAAATTTTAATTGTACTTTGCTCAGAATAAGTTAAAATGTTTAACACAAATTTTAGCAAATAAAGTTCGCAAAAACTTCAATTTTTGAAACCTTTGACAAATTTTATGCAAAACAAAACTTGAAAACAGGATATTATTGACCTTACAAAAGCAAGCAGAAAGGTGAAAGCAAAGGGAGAACACAAAATCAAATAATGAGTTCCAAAAGATTTTAATTTTAGGTTAATTTTATGTAATATACCAATATTATAATGTTATTATGTTATAATAATATGATGAGTAAAATATCACAGTTTACATGAAAATTATTCGAAAATGTCAATGTCATACAACATAAATTTGACTAAAATTATGGAAAATGTTATTGAAAATTTAAAAATAAGAGAAGATTATAAAAAATAATCATGCATAAAAAATATCATTGACACAGTAATAGAGAAACAAAATTATATGCCTATGTATCAAGAATAATTGATTGAAGACAAGATGTCAGACTGGTAGGTAGCAGGAGAGAGACCCTCTCTGAAAGAGACAGCTCAAATGCCAGAATAAAACACCCTGGAGAGACCCAAACAGATAGAGATGGACTCTCACAACCCAGGAAAAAACTAGAGTGCAAAAAACCGCTCAAATATGAGGTCCTGGGACTACCATTAGAGAAGCTAAAATCAGCGAGCACGGCGCACTCCTCGAGCCGCCTTAATTCCTGCCCGACCTGAACAAGCGATCCGCACTGAAGCAACTGGCTTGAGCCGCTGGAGTGCAGAGCTGAACAGCCCTGCGTGCAGCTCGCCCAGACCGGCCCTGCATTCGACCCACCCAGAGGCACCATGAATTCCCACCGCAGCCACACTGAAGTCAGAGTTTGGGGAGCTCTGCAGTTCTCGGGGACTGGCACCAACAAGCGGTGAGTGATGGGAATAAGACCCTCCCACAGGAAAGGGGAAACCAACTGGACGACATGTTGGATTTGGGCAGGACAGCCCTAACTCCATAAGGAAGTGGCTTCAGCTGGTTGCCCTCGCCGAGCTGATTGGTGAAATCTGCTTGGACTAGGCCGTGCCCCTGGTGGGGACCCAGTGAGTCGCTACAATATTACTTCCCTGAGATCAGTGCACACTGATGCAGTGAAGGCCTGCAAAGGTTGACTGGCCCAGAAGGGAGGAGTTAGCGCACACTGCCCGTGGGTGAACTCTAATCTCTGATAACCTATAGAAGAGGGCTAAAGCTCCTAGCCTGCACCCTCTAGAGGAGCCTTAACCAACAAGAAAAGGGTCTGGGCATTACACTGTACACTTGTATGGAAGGAACCAAAAACATGATGAAAGGGACAAATAAGAAACAACTCCCAGTCCCAACCCTGAGAACATTGATCCAGGAGAGGTAAATACAAAAGAGATTGAGGGCAGCAAAAATGCAACATCAAACACAGCATTAGCAGACATAAAGAGATATGTTCAGGACCTCGTAAGCGGGACCAAAACTGAAATATTAATTCAAATTAAACAAGAGATAAGTAGATTAATAAAAGAAGGGCTGGGCACCTCTCAAGAAGACACAGATAGAAGAATGGAGGAACACAAATGGAGAGAAAAATTTAATGAAGAATTCAGAAAAAACCTAGAATTGATGAAGCAAATTCAAAGAGATTATCAGGAAACTAAAGACTTGATAGAAAGCTGGCAAAACTGCTTGAAAGAAACCAAAGATAGACTATCAAAAATTGAACACAGGCTTGCAATGTGGAGTCATGAAAGGGAAGATCTCTTAAAAATAACAAGGGAGCAGGCAGTAAAGATACAAAGACTGGAAGATGACAAGAGGATCTATAACTTAAGAATAAAGTATGTGAATGAAGAAGCAGGAATC